>QVAJ01000014.1:8047125-8060590 GCA_003546035.1 Mixornis gularis | reverse complement strand
GTAATTGCTGGGTGATCTGTCCTTGTCCTTATCTAAACTCATGAGCCTTTTGCTGTATTTCATCTCCCCTGCCCAGTTGGGGAGATTGATGATAGAGTATCTTTGGTTGGTAGCTGGCATCAAGCCAGGGTCAACCCACCACAAGACTTTACAARTAAGATGAGATAGAGATTTGGGCCACTAAAATGTTAATTTAATAAATAAWTAAATAAATAAGATTGGTTGGCGTGGTKGCTTGATATTCCCTCATTATATCTGTATATGTGTGCATAGTCTCAGACTGGTCCTCCTTTAGTTCTGATTTTAGTTAATTTTTATAGTTTTTAAGATCTTTTTATTTCACATTATTCTTTGCTTGCCAGCCTGATCCACTGCTTCTTCCCATGACTGTGAGTCCTCTTCTCCCTCTCCTGATGTATCTTTTTCAAAACTCTCGYCACCAGGTAGACCAGGTTGATAACTCTTTTTTCCCCACCTGTAGATCCATAACTGAATTGAATAATAAGGAGTAATTGAATAATGAGGATGAGTCACCATACAGACCATAGGCATTTACATTTAGACCTCCATATTWCCAAATCTCTAGATTGTTGCCCAATGTCTTAGTAAGTATTAACTTTAGAGTAGACTCTAGTGTTTCAGTTTCAGCTATAGCTGAGTGTATTGACTATCACTGTTAATTGTAATAAGATTTGAGAGACCTGGATATCATGTAGATTCTTATATTCAGTGTTCTCCTCGGGTGTTCCCAAAGCATACAACACCATCTGGAGTGTCCTAAATTATCCATCTTGACCTCCAGCTACTAACTTGCAAGCATGTTGATTTATTCTCTATATTCTGTGTCAAATCTGCTCTGTTTTCTAAGGCAGGTTACTCCTGTCCTCAGTAGATAGGAGTAACCTGCCTTAAGGTAGCTGGTTCGAGCTGTTAGAGACCTAAATCCCACACTAAATGTTTTCAAGGGCCTAAGAACTAAAGTAGAGCTTGAAGCTATTATTATCCTAACACTGGGGAAGAAACTGGGAGAAATAAGTCCTTCTTTATTTTGCTTTAGACATATGTTTTCCAGGCAGACAGAAGCAGAGTTCCAAAGCAGAAATGGATCTACAATTGCTTGCTCAACCAGCTTAGGATCTAGAAGCTGCATACATCCATTACAGGGACTGAGGCACAAGGGAAAAAAACACCGTTTTAGGTATAAGCACTTATCATAGGCTTTCGGCTGCAGCAGAGCATGAGGATAATAATAAATAGAAACCCACAAGAAAATGAGCTTTTTAAGTCCTATGGCACAAAGAACAACTTCTTTTTTTTTTTTTTTTTTTTTTTTTTTTTGTTCTTTTAGGGAATCTTACAATTTTGCAAAATATTACCAAGCAACATAATAATAGAAGCATAGACATAATTGTTTTTTTGCATTTCACTTAAAAAAAAAGTATAATTCATCGATCACTTTATAGTTTCATGCTTACCTAGCATTTTARAACTCTAAACCTCTTTGCAGTCCTATTTCAATACTTGATATTGTCATTAGTTAATAAATCAGTAGAACAGCTGTGATTTTTCCCACAATTGATTTAATATTAGGACCAACAGACATTTACTACTCCTAGTCTGCATTTTGCTTGAAAGTGCAATAACGAAAAAATGCACTTTCACTGAATCTCAGGTTCGTCTGACTGTTACTAGATAAGCTAAACTAATTGAAAAACAAACCCTAATGGTGCAATCATTTAATTTTAGAACAAACATTTCATTTTAGGTGAGAAGAAAATCAAATAATTGTGTCTAGGCACATTCTTGGTGTCCAAATCAATGCTAAAGAGAATGATGCAGTTTCCCAGCTGATTTTTCACACAAAGTAAATATATTTGTTGTGCTTGCTCTCTATGTTAGCAGCTGAGTGTGGATCCTATTGCCTTTTTTCTCAGTAAGTTTCTTTTTCTGATGTACAAATACAATGTAAATGAACAATGCATTCGACCAAAGCTCTTAAATCAGAATGTTTTCCTTTTTTTAACTTGCTATTTCATTAAACCAAATGGCAGAATCTTTTTTGACTTCTCTCCTCATTTCTCACCTCTAAATAATTTATCACGGGTTGGACATTCAGACTGGACTTCCCTAGAAGTAAAGAAGTGAGCAGCCTTCAGGRAAATACCCCAAACATTGTGTTTCGTGATAGTTCTGTCTTAAGAAYAAAAGCCCCTATATGAAATGTAGATGATGTTTGAAACCTTGAATATTGCTATGAAGCCAAAGTGTCACTCTTAATCCAACCACAATAAGCAGGGATGCCTTCATCAAAAGCAACTTTGTAAAACTTTTGTTCAGTTGCATTTCTGAAAAGTACCCAGTTTAAAAACAAAACAAACAAACAAACAAATCCCCAAAACCACCAACTTCTATTCATTGTTCAGTCTTATATCCATTTTTTTTTTCAGTCTGCTTGGACAATGAATTAAGAATCCAGTTCTATTCAGGAAAAGAACCGTATCATTTATCACAAGCAGAAATGGCTTAATCATAATGTTTTATTTGTCATTATTTATTAGCCCCTCTCAAACTCATAAATCTGCATTCTTAGCTCACAGTTCTCTTAACCTTTAACTGGTTAAGTACTCACAGCCCTTAATTAGTTTCCCATTTCAAAGCTTTTGGATTTATGTCAGACCTTCTAGATCCCTTCTGCATTGAACAAACATACCCACCAACTCCATTCAGCTATTATATTTCTTATTATAGATTTTAATACCTGACAAAAAGTTAATCCTCCTTCAGCCACAGATTCCTTGGCTGCTTAGAAAGAGTTAGTATAGACGTGTATATCTGCTCTTCCTCTTGTGTTACAACATGAAATCTGTATTGCCTGCATCCCACAGAGAGCTGCTAAAATCACTTTTTGTGCATTTTARGCCTATAGGGTGACGTGTTGTAATAGTAAATCATTCTGGCCAGGCTCACTGCAGGCTGTTTCCTGTGTAGGAATGATGAAAGCAGTTAAATGAAATATAGCTCTGGTCTAAATTGAACAGAGCTATCGAAAATGGAAAGGCAGAAGGGAAGATATTACAAGTAATACCAATCTCTCCTTTCTCTCCTCATTGTCACTGAGATTGAGTGAATTCTTAAAGTAGGTATAGGAGAAGCCACCCAGCACTTTACAGATATTTCTTTATCCCCTTCCCTTCTCAGCACCCTGCCAAGGTAAAGGCTGTTTTCCAWGAATCCTAGGAAATGTGGATTGGTGCACTACTTTCTGGCAGCTCTATATGAGAACAGCAGACCCTGTGGTGTCTTTTGCTGCTAYMCTTCATCAACAASASAGTGACARTGTCAAGGACCAGGAATCATGGATWTTTTACTTTTTTATTATGTGCATTGTTCTAAGGATTTACCTGATTAAGTTGCACCTCAGCAGAAGAAATTTGGGGCTTAACAAGGAAGAAAAATGTGTGGAGAACCAAGATTCAAAGTACAAAATCTCTTTTTATTATATCTGAGGACTGAGAGTATATCTTTTTATGCACTGTTTCTTCCAGTTTTCTTTAATGCTATAGACTTCCTTCTTATCCCAGTTTTAGTGTCTCTTTGCTCCATGTCCCTTTAGAAACTCTAGCTTCATTTTCTATTTATAAAAGGTTCTGCCTGAACTAGACTGCACCAGCCAGCATTTTGGAAGCAGGAAACCTCTCTGCCACCCAGCCACATCATTTTAGCAATATCTAGTACATATTAAATAAAAAAATTTAATTTCTTGCTGCATTTGGTTTGTGTAGCAATGTTTTACTAGCAGGATGGATGCTTAAGCCATGGCTTCTGTGAAAAGGCACTGGGAGCTGCCTCTGTGTCCAACAGAACTGAATGCAAGACGGACCCTTAATTTGTCAAACTCAAAGCCATCAGCAATCCTGGTGGAGCCTCTGTGAAAACATATTCCAGAAAGGGTAAAACCTACTGTGCAGCAGCTCTGTGAGAAAGAAGTGAGAAAATATGGCAGAAACAACTCTGCAKATACCATGATCAGCAAACAAGGAGGGGCAGGAGGTGCTCCAGGTGTCAGAGCAGAGATTCCCCTGCAGCCCCTGGTGCAGACCATGGTGAAGCTGCTGTGCCCCTGCAACCCATGCAGGACCAGAGTGGAGCAYAGATCCACCTGCAGCCCACGGAGGACCCCACACCAGAGCAGGTGGATGTGCCCTAAGAATCTGCATATCAGGAACAGCCCATGCTGGAGCCTGTCCCTGACAGGAACTGAGGCATCTGATGAGTGCACACAGGATCAAGTTTTCTGGCAAGAACTATAGCCTGTGGGGAATCCACCCCAGAGCAGTTCTTGAAGAGTTGCAGCCTGTGGAAAGGACACATATGGGAGAAGTTTGTGGTGGACTCTATCTTATGGTAGGGGCCCCACACTAGAGTGGAGTAAAGAGTGAGAAGGAAGGAGTGGCAGAGACAAGAGACAAAGCGTTATGAAGTGACTCCAACCCACATTCCTCACCCATTCTGCACCACTAAAGGTAGATAATTTATCAGCACAATTGAGAGAGGGAGGAAGAAGGGGGATGAGAAAGGTGTTTTCAGTTTTGGTTTATTTCTCATTATCCTACTCTGTTATTAATCAGCAGTAAATTAATTTCCATCAAGTCAGATTTGTTTTGCCTATGATGGTAATTGATTTTGATTCACGAGTTTTTTCACCATATTTCCTTCCCTTTTCCTGCTGAGGTGAGAGAGCCTTGTCAACAAAGGTAAAAGGGCAAGTTGTGTTACAGTCATGGCAGTATAAAAAAGAATGAATGTAGGTGTACCTCAAAACCACAGAGTATGTTCTTAAGGATGGAATTATTATGAATGCCACAACATTCAGAGTCAGTAATAGACCAAAGAGGCCCAGAGGAAAAAAAATCTGACTCATCTTCAAGAATTTGATTTTTAGGTTTTGGCCTATTTAAAAGGCAGTTACATCTTTAATTGAGAAAAAGATCAGGAAAGAAAAGAGAAATGTGGAAAACACATTTTTCTGTGATGTAAAACGTTACTCTGATCTGAAATAGCCAGTCTGTTTTTTACACACACACACAGAGGATTTCTGACGGAGCCCTAGGTAGTATTTGGAGAATGAGGCCATCTCAGAACTGTAGAGGACCAGCGAAGACAAAAGACATTCAGTGGTTGTAGAAATAATCTGATTCTGCTAAAATACAACTATGATGCTAATTGGCCAAATGACAGCAGTAGCAGWGAAAGAAGCAAAATAAAACCAAATTTTATGACCTCTTTCTTGTGAAGTCTGTGCAAGATGGCTATCTCTTTAGTCCTAATATGGTCTAGATATTTTCCAGAAGAGATGGAGACTTACAAAAGAAGCAATATTGAATAAATAAAAAGCTTTAGTGGTGGATTAATATATTAAATAATAAGATTTCCATCATAAGAAGTTAGAATTTCAATTTGTTTTAGCTCTGAAAAAATGTGCATTTTGTTTTGAAGGTCAAACTGTTAAAACATATTGCTTCCTGTTTGTCTTTATGGCATGATTTTTTTTGGGTCAAATTTTATTGAGATTATTATTATAGAAATCCTTAAAAGTATGAAAAACATGTATTCAAACAAGCTTGCCTTAACCATACAGGAAGTGGGGATTTTCTATCTAAATAAATTCAAATGTAAAACTGAAATTTATTCTTGCAGTTTTGCTGTTGTTATGATGGATGGAAAGTTTCTTTGTAGTAATAAGTGCTGAAAGTTTAAAGGAGTTTTCTTCATYTTTTGGAAACTTGCTCAATTCAGTCTTGTCTGACATTTTACTGATGTTTGATTTCAAAGAAGAATAAAAGAGGACATCTTCCTCCTGAACACTTCAACAAATCTGATTTTTAGCATTGGTTCAAYGCTTTAATTCAGCACTTGATTTCAAGTAATTTCTTCAAGGCACTGTCATGTAATTCTCTTCAACTATTTAGTTGTTGAAYAGGACCAGGATTCTATTATCATTTGTACATCTGAAATTTCCCCTTTGGYTGTCTCACTTACCTCTCACATAAAATCAATTTTCCTATTTTGACTTCCAGTACAAAAGCTTTTTCTACTTTTAATCACTAAAATGAATACATCTGATAGCACCTTTGATTGTCTTTCCTGTCAGCCTGTAATAATCTGGTCAGTTTCTCATCTGTTCTTATTGCTGTCGCTAATTCTCTAAAGTCATATCGTGTCAACAAGCTTATCTGCTTGAAAATGCCAGTCATTCTTAAGTTCTGTATTCTGTTATTTGAGATGTAATCTAAAGTCTGTTTGAGTCCTGTGAAGTTACTGTAGTGTGTTATCTAACAGTGATATTTTTCAGAATCTCTATTAYCACAAGAATCTGATCCATATTATTCATTCCTCTGGAAAAGTTGCTGACATTCTTTGTCATTCACATCTTCAGCATCCTTGTAAATGCCAGTAGAATGAATAAGTTTATGCTCAAAATGTTTTTCATTTGTTCTTCTCACCCTTCATGTAGATGAGTTTTCTCATTTGCTCATGCTTGCTCTTTCTTGGAATTGATGTTAAGTATCTTCTGGATGATGTAATTTTTGTATTTATTATATTTTCTTGCAAGGTTCTGGAAGTCTCACATTTTTTAGTCCACTTTATTTCCCCTTTCTGCATTCATACTTGTCAAGCTTTGTACTGATCTTTTTAYTTTTTCTCACAAGAATTCTGAGATTTACTTTTCTGAATTTATTTGAGGTATGCCTCGAGAGAGAGAATGTTCTCCAGGCTTATTCCAGGTCCTGTAATTGCACATTGTACATCTTTTCAAAATTTTCTTTCCATCATGTATTCATTTCTCATCCGTAGTAATTTGTCAACGCTTGTCTCTCACTGCCAACATCTTCAGTTCAGGTCTTCCACTCATCTGCTTTATCTCATCACACAAGGCCTGAGGCACWTTTCTGCTCCCATATTCTTCTGCTAGTTTGTTTATTTTAAAAAAATAYTTAGCTTTTTTTTTTGCTCCTGTATTGAATTTCTGTTTTGTCTATTTACTGTATTCAGCTTCTTGACTTAACTCTAACATCTTGTTCAGTGTCTTTTAACTGTTCATCATTTTTTGCCTCATGTATTACCTTCATCTCTTTAGTTTATAATATGGTTTCTCTGGCTGCTCCTCCAATATGTCAGTTTTCTAGTTTTCTCATGTCCTTTCTCCATATCTATTAATTTCTCCAAGTAGTTTCATAGAAAAAATCAAGCTTTCTTTATACTCAAAGGAGATAATTTGATCCAGATGAAATGCCATTTTATCTCTTCACAAAAATATTTATCTCTTTCTTCACCCAGCATAAGCCCATTTCCCTTACAACTTTTTGTAAATTACAGTTAACTTAGTTTATGAAAAGACAAAATCAGTCTTCATATCTTTCAAAATAGCAATGAAATGGAGATTACCCAGCAATATTTGAAAGAAACTTTGCAGAAATAGAGGTGGGAGTCCTAATGGAAACCAAGTTGAATGGAAGTCAGCAGCACACCCTTGTCTTGGGGAAGGGCAGCTCCAAAGTGGGCTCCATCAGGGAGAGCACAGAGCCCAGTTAGAAGCAGTCGGTGCAAGGAAGGAATTACTCTTCAGTATTCACCACTCACAAGACTGCACCTGCAGAAGTGCCTGGTACTGACACACTTAGAAACACACAGATATGAGGAAAGCATTTGCAAACTGAAAAAGTTTAACAAGTGGCTACAAAGGTAGCTGAAGGGTTGAATGGGGAGATCGAGAACTCCGGTTTTGTTCATCCTGAAGAAGGCAACTAATTCCCATGCTCTGCCCTAAGAAAAGGCAATTRCTCTTCTTTTGATGTCAATTAGTAGTAATAGAGAAAAATCAAACTCTTCTGAGAGGTGCACAGTGAAAGGGTGATGGGCCACAGGAAACAAGTTGCAGCAARAACAATTTCAAATAGACATAAAAACAAACAATCAAAAAAATGTAGTGACATTTGTTAAAAAGTGAAGCAGGCTGCTTAGAGAGGTCGTGAACTCTCCATCACTTGAAAGATGAGCACAGCTCTAAGCAACCTCAGATAATGTGACATTATTCTGTCCAGGGAGTTGTGTGTCTCAATCTAAGTTATTTCATATTTAGGCAAGTACAGTTCTGGAATGCAATTATTACCAAAAATCTGTATGTAATATCACATCCTCAACTTTGTGAAATGTGTTTTAAAGAGACAATAAAATGCACTAATCAGAGTACAATCAACACAAATCCAGAAGAGGTAGTTGAGCAGCAAGCATAAATCTTCCTTCAAGTTTTACAAGACTGACTGCTACACAGCACTACAGCTTTTTCCTGTTATGGAACCAAGTTAATAACTGATCAGTGGTAGTCTGTATGTGAGCATAATTAGATAAAGGGGTTAATGATATGGTACCGGAATTCATGAATTCTCAGGTTTGGGGTGGTGCGTAGAGATTGTAGAAAATCAGAATATAGCTTATACAGTTTTGGATGTAATCCTCTGATAATTCTACCGACATCAAAGAGCATTCCCAAATATTTAGCCTACCAGCAGAGCAGAAAGTCTTTTAAARCTAAATTGTTTCTCTTAAAAAATGTACATAAACCATGCTCAGATAYAGTACACTGCAGCCTGTAAAACAATGCATAACCTCCGTTCTATACCTTTCTATTCTACATTATGATGAATGATACTGATAATCTTGTGTAATTTATTATTCTCAGTGGATTGGCTTTTCTCAAAAAGTTATATAATTTCACATTCAAAGTTTTACAGATTTCTCTTAGGAAGCACAATATAACTTCTAGTTTTCCCTGAAGTTAGCAGCAAAACTTGCTATGAATGTCTAAAGATTTGTTATTTCTTCCACTGATGATAGTTAACCTTCATAATCAATAACAGCATATGTTCTCTTGACAGATGACATTTGTTCTGTGAGTTCCAGAAGCATAATGTAAACCCCAAGGTTTCTAGATTATAGAGGCTATGTCTTAATGCTTAGACATTTCTCCCTCTTCAATGTAGTCAGATACCACAAGAACACACCTCTGTATGTGAAGGGACTTTCATCAGGAAAACATGTGGTGAGAAAGTATTTTATTTAATTAAAGGTGGATGATGTTTCAAAACTATTAGCTGAATATGTTCTTGAAGTCTCACAGTTCCTTAAACTTCCATTTTTCAAATAATAAAAAAAAAAAATCAATTAAAAAAAATTTCTAGACTCTATGGAAACGTGGGGTGAAAAAGTACCTATACACCAGGATGTGCTAAAATATCATTATTCAGTATAGCTAGGAATTTATAGGATATGCTTAATACTTCATCAAAACATGAGGTTTTAAGAGTGTATTTAGAAGCTAATGAGAAATACTGGACTAATCTTGTTTTCACTTCTATGCCAACAAAATYCCACATTCATAATAACTTTAGGGCATGAAATGAAGTTTAAACCAGAAAAAATCTTTCTTTGATGTGAGCAACATGTTACATGGTTGAAGGAAGAGTAATTGAAGTCATCTACCTGGACATATGTAACATTTGACTCTGCCCCACACGAYATCCTTGTCTCTAAACTGGAGAGACASAGATTTRGTGGATGGACCAGACAAAGCAATTGGCCAGATGGTTGTACTCAAAGAGCTGTGGTGAATGTCCRATGGGCAAGCAGAGAGCAGTGATGGGCGGTGATTCTCAGGGGTCAATGTTGCATAACACCTAATTAAAGCAATTAACCTTTGTGTCTGCTTGAAGTATGTGGTAAACTGGTACTCTTGAATATGGCAGAAGTCAATTGTCAACCAAACTCAGCTACCGTAAGTAAAGAGCATTTCCTTGCAAATTGTGTCTCTCCACTTTACTATATATTATAATTAACTTCAAAGACGAATACTTGAACTGATGAAATCTCTATATTTCATGCATTTTTGAAGGATATTTCTAGAGAAATATCCTTATGGGTATTTCTCATATTTTTCTCTAGATTTTCCCCATTCACTACATCTATAGACTGAGACAGATAAACCTTTGCATTTAAATAATATGGCTGGTTGCATCTGTTTTAGAAATTCTGTTCCAACAAGTACAATGTTATGCAGCATTCAATTAATTTTGTTTGGGTACGCGCAGTAYTACTCCCAGGAACTACAACATCCAGAAACAGCTGGAAGGACATTAAGTGCTTATCTAAACATGAAAATAAGTAGAAACTGAAGCATGAAATTACTTTCTCTACACTATATACTAAGTTTGTCATCACTATGCTGATGTAAGTATGAYAGTGATATTCATTTGGATCTGTGATCATTAGCCTTGACTCTTGTTAAATGTGTTTTAGCAAACAGTACTTGGAAGTAAATCCATGAGTATATTGTACTCATGTATGTATACTAATTAGTTTGTCTCATTTATTGTGATTGGCAAAAATCTTATTCTCCCACCATCTAATTTTAGATGAGCTAAACCCAGCATAAAACAGAGTAAGRTTGTTTGKTTTTGGGTTGTTTTTTTTCTTGCTTCCTGTCCAATTTATTAGGTCATAAATACCAATAAAAACCTCTTGTTTTCCTTAAAGTGTTTCCTTAAAGTGTGGGGGTTTTATTTCAAAGTGAATGTGTCCATTTATACTCTTACAAAGAAACTCAGAGAACATGACATATGCCTGGGAACAAACTCATCCTGGTGAGGATGCACCTTGAGTCCTGTGTCTAGGTMTGGATCCCTCMCTTCAAGGAAGACATTGAGGTGCTGGAGTGTTACAAAGGGGAGTAACAAAGAAAGGTAAAMAAAGTTGGTGAATACCCTAGAGAGTAAATCCTGTGAGAGCAGCTGAGGGGGTTGTGGTTGTTTAGCCTGGAGAAAAGGAGGCTCAGGGGGCACCTTATTGCTCTCTTCAATTGTTTGAAAGGAGGATGTAACCAGATGGGGGTTGGTCTCTTCTCACAGGCAACCAATGGCAGGGCAAGAGAACATAGACTTGAGCTGCACCAGAGGAGGTTCATATTCGACATCAGGTGGAATTTCTTCAAGGAAAGGGTTGTCAAGCATTGGGATGGACTGCTCAGGGAGRTGGTGGAGTCATCGTCCCCGGAAGTGTTCAAGAAAAAACAGACCATGATACTTAGTGTTAWTGCCTAGTTAACAAGGTTGTGATCAGTCAAAAGTTCTTGGAAATCTTTTCCAGCCTAAATGATTCTGTAATTCTGTTTGAAACAACACTCAATTAAGTACAAGTTCTCGTGTTTGTGTATTTTCTTGWACAATACATCACTTTACATCTTGAACTAAAACAAGGTCTGAGACAGAAATAATTGTACTTTTAACATTCTATCATGTCATCAACAGGAAATATAACCATCAGGATATGAGGAAATGTTTGAAAATGGAAACGCAGGGCTTTTTCAGACTTTATGGCTGTACTTCTTGAATTTTTGTTTGTTCTGTGGGGGTCATTTAAGTCTTATTCTTCCATGCCAGAGTTGTATATATAAATAAATTTATGTTTCATATAATGAGTAGATACCCATATTTAGACAACAGAATTGTTTTCGTGGGTTGAAAGAACCTCAAACTTTCCTTCTAGTGAATTCCATTGTCTCTGTCAAATAAACAGCCTTTATTTTTCTTTTTTTTGAGTTTTCATAAAAAAGACAAGGAGAGMTAAAAAGAGAAAACTTTATTTGATATCAGGTTTTTTTTGGATGTGTACCTACATACTTATAATTAATATAGATGTTTTCCCATAAATACAATAAAATGTCCTAAACTCAATTAAAACTATAATCTGTTTTGTTCTCAAGAGAATAAATGGGATGGGAACCTATTTCTTATTTTTCCTCAGTCTTTTTTTCTACTTTGATATCTCTTTCTATAGCATTTGTTCACACATCAAGTAATATTCGCAGTATTGATAAAATGTCAAGCATTTAATCAATTTATTGTTTTTTATTGAAAATACGATCAGACTTGCATMTGGAATAAATTTTTTGTGCCAATGGCATTAAGTCTTTGTTGTTAAATTTCTTCTAGCACTTTTAGTGTTCTGACAAGATTACTTTATTCGTAAGAAAATGACTATTCAAAAAACTTTTATAATATCTTTCTGAAAGTTCTGGATGGAGTGAAAAAAATARCATCTCACAACAGAAACCATATTCTGTATATTCTGATTCTATTTTTCCTAGTCTATTAACTTCTCAAGGAAAATATTCTGGAAGTGTAAAGAGGAGATACCACTGAAATAACTAACAATAGATGATAAAAAATAAGGTTTTGCACAGGGCTTAAACAAGTTTCAAAAGTTACAGTTGATTCATTGTCTTGATCATCAAAAAGAATTAGTAGCTGAATCATTCAATGAAAGACATTACTGGGCTTTGATTCACTKAACAGTTTTAAGATAAATTCTCTAAAGTTCAATCATTAGCAAAGTGAAAGAGAGCTGCATGAATGTACGTGTGAGGCATCATCAGAGCCGATTTCATGTCTGCACAGTTTTCATTGTATGATGAGCAGCCAGCCTTAGATGAATAATCCCTTTTGACAACAAGCAGTTCTGAACAGTACAGTTCATGTCCACCTCAGTTCTCTCTTACAATATAGATAAATCAGTCCTCATGTGGTCACAGTTTAAAAGAATTATGTGTGTTATTTTTAAAATTGTGATTCTTGATTTACATCAACTTGTCTTTATCAAAAWTTCTCTATTGGTTTGGGTTTCTTCTTCCAGAAATCTTGCAAAATATTCTTTTTCAGGAAATGGAGGAAAAATGTGTCWTCATTGAAGAGCTAGGTTTGCTTCAGTGCTCTGTCTTTTCATTTTACCAAAATCTATGTGCTAACAGCTATTGCATGATAGTTTTGAGATTTTAATGTTGTGTTTATACAAATACATTATGAGATGTAGMAATCCAAAAATCTAAAATTATTCTGAAGTTATAGAAGGTATTTTTAAAAAAGAATGTAGCCATCCCTGTTTTTGCCAGAACAAAGCATGAAAATCGTATAGATATGGACTGCGGGAAAAATGAGCAAGTCTGATGTTTTATCATTTTATTTGGTTTTAAAATCGATAATGCACAAAGTCTGAGTCTAACATTATTCTGAACTGTGTYATAACTGCTCACTTTGTTTTGGAATAGCAGATAGCACATGATAACRTTCAAGACCAGCTGAGAGAGTTGGGGTTGTTCAGCCTAGAGAACAGAAGGCTAAGGGAAAATTTTATTGTTGTTCAATTCTTAAAAGTGACTTATAAGAAAGACAAACTTTGTATCATGGTCTGCARTAACAGGACAAGGGACAATGTTTTTAAGCTGAAAAAAGGATWAATTTAGATTGCAGATAGTGAAGACATTTTTTACAATGCGGGCAGTGAAACTCTGAAAAAGTTTTCCCAGGATGTTATCCATGTCCACATCATTGAAAATGCTCAAGGTTAGGTTGGATGG
>QVAJ01000014.1:7973837-8046525 GCA_003546035.1 Mixornis gularis | reverse complement strand
AAAAAAAAATGAGAACCATTACTAGAAAATACACAATTATATCTAAACAACAAAATCAATTTGGTTAAAAGAAGAATATTATTCACTTTCAGTGAATGCTGAATAGAGATTGGCTATTAAAAATGTCTTTTAGAGTATTTCACTGTAGTAATAAACATATTGCCAATAATTTATTAAAGATTAAATACCATATATACTTMAAAGGTGAAGTATCACCTTACCAAACACTTAAAAAAAAAAAAAATCAGATGTTATCTAAAGGTAATTGTTGTTTTGAAGTCAGATGGGGATTGGTTAAGAAATTGATTTAAATTCTATTTTTTAAAGGTTATGTGCACTGAATATTTATGTGCTTGTTGAACTTTTTGAGAAACTTATACTTTTAATGATTTGAATTATCTCACATAATAGCCTTTATTTTTCAATAATATGATATGCTTTTTTTGCTATTCTTTATTCTGAGTTAAAATACTTTTGGAAGTATTTAAACTATGATGTGTTRTTAAATTTATAAACAGACTTAAGGGATTTGCTGGAAATTTACCTAAAGCAGATTTGTGCCAAAGAATAWTGAAAAACCGGATAGTTAAGAGCGCTAATTTTGTTGTGTTTTCCTGTTGAGTGATCTCTTTTTCATACTGTTGTCAGTACTATCTTTTCTTAATAAATAGTGTGTTTTYATTTAATAAAATTAAAAGCCATTTGTTTAGAATTTTTCCAAAACATAGCAGCAGAAAACTCCTTCAAGATAAAGATATGTATGCATGTGTAATAACCTAAAAACCACATAAAGCTATTTTTTTCACCTATATGTTTGCTTAAACTGAAAGCCTATATATGAGGCAGGCAAAAAAGTCATCTTTTTACACCTTACACCGCTCTTCCATCCTTCTATAATAATTTTTAAACTTWGACCTCATTTAATGGTTTTGGCAGAGAAGGTTAACCATGTTAGTTTTCTGACTTGGAAGATAAAGGATTACCTGGAGGTTGTAATTTGAAACAATGTTTTCTTGAAATCTGGAGCTGAACTTGAAAATTCTAGAAATTTTTAAATGAAGCCTTCATTCTTAAAATGAAAGCTGAAAATGTTTGCTTTACATCTAAGGCACAATATATCAAAATCAATCTGTCATATTAAAATGACCATTTCTGATGTCTGTTATTTCGGTTGGGAATATTTATTCTTACCTTACTTCATGTATCTGRCCATTTATCACATCACTAGTGATGCAATGTCCTGTTGTGATTACTAAAGATAAATACTTCTGAGATAAATCCATACTGGAATGGAAGGTCATAGAGGTGAAAGAGATGCCAACAAAAGCTCCCATTTGTTCTTTACTCTGCAGGTCTCTCTTTAATGGCACAATTCAAGGTTTGATGGCAGGAGGAAGAGGTCCGTATTTACTTACTCCCCTCGAAATGAAAAATCAATTTTAAAATATATTGTTATATAGTAAAAGTCATTTTTAGGAAGAAACTGAGTGAATCACTTGTAAAATGGAGAAGACTTATTGGCTTGATTAAAAAAACATACACAGATTGGATGTTAATCCAAAAATGGTTTTATGTGCCTTTTTTTCTTTTTGTTTTTGAGCAACCTACTGTACTTATAGCACTCTGTGCCACATGTTTGATGGCTTAAAAATCCCAAAGCTTTATCTTAACTGGCCTATTAAAAAAAAAAAAAAATTGATTTGGGAAACAAGTGCTGTTTCTGTTTTTCTGAGAATATTTGCAGAGTTTTCTGTGTCAGACCTTAGTTCCTCCTGGACTAAATAATTTCTCTTTAATTAATTCCCTTTTCTTTCTAAAATGCATTTGTTAAACAAAAAAAAAAAACCAACCAAACAAACAAACAAAAAACAAAACAAAAAACCAACCAACCAACCAACCAAAAAACCCAACAAAGATGTGTAATCCATGAGTAACTTCTAATATTGCTTGATAATACCTGAAAAAAAGTATACATGAAACAGGAGTTTTCTTAACCTTCTTRAAAGGAAGACAGATATAAGTGTCTTACTTTATGATAAGAATTCTTTTTTTCTTAATAGTAAGGATATAGCTAATCTTATTCAGATTAGGACAGCACCACTACAGATGAGAGGGAGAGTGGTGATGTAAAAATACTCTTATATAACAAGTTTTTATAAAGAAATCTTCACTTTAAAGTCAGTAAGGCAAAACAGAAACTAAGATTAACATCAAATGATGCCTGTGAACTAAAAATACTTTTTATCAGAATATTTTTACTGCTATTTCTATGACATATAGACTTACAAAATTATCAGGATCTATAGAAACTAATGTTAAAAGATAGATGAAATTTATTTTTTTGTTTACTAAAAGTTTCTAAGTCAGACTTAAAGATTCCATTCCTACTAAAGTGACCTCTAAATCTCTTTGGTTTTTATGTTTGTGTGTATAGTATACATATGTATACGTAGCTTTTATGTATGACATATAGATGCATTTGTGGACATAATTTATTTTTTCTTCMGGGATCATTGCATAAGTAGAAAAACAACCAGACTGCAAATCAAAACCCTCAGAGTAAAGGAGAACAGAATTATACATACTAKAAGTGAAATATCACAAAATTCAGAGTATATTTTATTTCCAGCACACTTGGTTAGATGATCAGATGATTCTTGATTGCAATCAAATGCACTCAGCCAGGACTTAGATTGTACATGATTTTTACCTCTGATTGGTCCATCTCTTCTTAATGGCTTGCAGATTGAACATTCATAGAACACATTGTAAGTGAAGTTGTAATATCAACCTTTTGACTCACACTTAATGCTAATGGCAAAATTTTGACTTAAAYGAAACATATTTAAACTGCAGGAAAATTAATGAGCTAATATCAGTGTTCAGAACCAAATACTCTGATTAATAGTTTCTCTAGTTTGTATATCATACCACCACAGTACTCCAAGTAAATATTTAAAAAAGTAAATCATGTCTGAGTTATGTGCCAGCACCACATAAACCGAATATATCACAGTATGCTGGAAATTTTTGTGTTCATACTAYCCAACACATTACAGCATTGCAGAATTCTGCCTGAATTATTTGATAAAATATTTTTGTTCATCATTCCTATTTGCAGTTTGTTAAATGAAAGTTAAAATTTGGTAGAAATATAGGCATTTCCCTGTCACATTTCTTTCTTGGAAACAAGTTCTTATTTCAGTTATTACTCTGACCAAATTTTATTACTTAAAACAATTTATTAGGAGAAAAAGAAAACAAAAGCATTAGGTCATACATTTGAATAGAGTCTACGTCTGTTGCTTTAAGAAGTTATTATTTTCTGATATAATTTTCAATCTTTTATTAGATGAACTCATAATCTTTTAACAAKTCCTATTGGGCACTACAGTAAAGCTATTATCTACCATTACCCAAATTAATTTCTTTATTGATTGGAAAGATTTGGACAGTTAGTAAACTTGGGTTTAGGTTGAAGCTGTGGAAAACAGAAGCTTGTGCCACATTGCATAAAGAACAAATACTTCAAATAAGTATTTTTGATGTTTCATGCCTATGAATGAATCTTTGAGTTGATAATGCAAATAGAAAATTTCACTGCTAGGCTGATTTTATTTCTRTGTATTTCTACAAAAACTAATACATCAGGCCACAACATGAGCAGTGAATTTTGGTGTGTCCATCAAAATGTAAACATCACATGCTAATGTGAATTAATTTGGTTTTGAGAAGCTGCAGGATGTCAGCACATCTAATAAATAAAATATTAATTGTCTCTCTGATGTCACAGTGTATGATTCAATATAGATGCTTTAATGACGCTGAGGACCCAAGATTAATGCATAAAAAGTATCTTCAGGTTAAAGAGAAAAAAGAATTCTAATTGCAGTGGACACCAGGAAATCTGTTTTGAAATAACACTGGCCCTACCAGCTTAGGTAAGAAAATAGGTGTTTTCACATTGAAAAATGAGTTTTTAACTGATCATATAAAATCCTGTAGAACTTTTTTCAGTGGTCTGTAGTTATTTCTTCTTTTTTTCAAAAGGTAAAAGAAAACTGACTCGGTTGCTCAAAAAATCCCCCATCAAAACAGGAAGAAGTAGATATTGTGCTTGATATTTAAAATACCAATCAATGATACTATAGTTAATACATTTAGCAGTAATCAATTTGAAGATTCCCTAGTTTTCATCTCAWGTTTCATAAAATTTAAGCACCATGTTTTCAGACTTTAATAGGAATAAATACTCTKCATCCAAGTGTTTAATGTAGGAAGTAGCACCATATGCCTTAACATGTATCAACACCACATTACTAGAAATAGGAATTTTATTCAGCATGAAAGAACATAAACAAAATTCAAGAATCTTAGATAACATTTGAAAAAGATATTCTTTGACTTTATTTTAGTGACATTATCCTAGTGATGTTTACAGTAGCCAAAACCCCTCTTCATCAAAGAATCTTCAGTAGTTTTCTATAGTGTTATACCTCAAGAAATTTTCTTGTGACGCACCAGCATATCACAACTGRCAACATCCTGTCATTCCATCCACCTGCTGGTGAAGGTATAACAAGTCCTATGTTATGTCTGCTTCTATTGTGTGGATGTATTTTGGTTTCTAAATCTCATCAAATATTACCAGACACATGTATACCTGTAGATTTAGCTCAGATTTCCACTAAACTCTCTGARCTTAGATAGTCTGCATTCCTGATGGAAATTCTGGCTTAATCTAAAAGTGATTAGAGACAYTGGAGATGGAAAGAATGTATTCCTTAAAATACGTTTTCAATTGTTTTTCTTTTTTTTTATTATTATTTTTTTTAAACTTTTAGGTATTCCACTACTGCAAACTGGTAATCAGTTGCTTTAAAATTTAGTGAAAGATGAAACTGATTCTGAGGAATTGGACYCATAGGAAGGCACGTTTCTTATGTACACAACTTACCATGAGGGAAGGCATTTGGACTAATATGAGACTTAGTATGACAGGAATAATGGAGAAAAGTTTGGTTGACCTTCAAAACTGAAAAATATCCTCTATGAAACTTGGCTATTTGTGGAAAGAATATCTGAATCTAAAGAATCACGGTTTATGATATGTATTTGTTTATAGTGACAGCTTAATGCTAATTAAGAAGTTTCTATGAATTAACAACAGTAATATTTCTTTTAAACCCAAACAGCTTTTTAGAATACACAGAAAAAATAGTTTAACATAGAATTATTGAATTRTTTGAAAAAAGTGTAAGGAAGTAATTAGCTGATTGTCTTCTCTTGAAAAACTTTTAAAACACTTCTAARTAGATCATGTTTTAACTTTTCTAATAAAAAAGCATAATAAATAATCAGGAAATGCAGKAAGCTTCTGTGTGCAACAAGGATCTCTGAAGACTGTTTAGACTTTATGAYTTCATCATCCACTACATCATCTTTCTGATATGCAAAGTTTTCACTTATGATTAAAGGTATGCAGTYAAATAATATTTTGGTCCTTCCAATTAATTCAATTTGTCTTCATTCATTTCAATTGTTGCTTTAAAATTCCAGACAAAATTATTTTGAAAATTGCTTATGTAAATAAATGTGCATGAAATCAGAAAGATGTTCATAGCTGATAGGAAATAAAAATAGAACACAAGGGATAATTTTTTATCTAGAGGAAGAAGTCAAAAAAGTCAAMTACTGGTAGAACCTAGGGTTAAAGTCAGTTATGCTGGGTTATTTCTGCCACCTGAGAAACCATTTTCAAAATGCATTAAATAAGTAAATATCTTAAAAATGTTGAGAGAGACAAGACAAGAGGTGTTAAGCTGGAGCATTTATCATTCTAGTCGTATAAGGATCTTAGCAACAACTAACTAACCTCTTTTAGAGGTGAGAACCCAGTTTCTCACTTTTCCCTCATTTAGGAGGTTGGAGTAGAAATGCAGTGACACTGAGTGAAACCCAGCAAGGGGATATTTGTAAGGAATTTGGTAGCATGCTTACTTTTGGGTATGCTTTTATTCAAGATATGCTAACCCGATAGCCACTGAAAAGTGCTGAAATACTTATAGTTAAAAAAACATGTTCAAAGATTTTAGCATCAAATGCAGCTTGCTCTCCTACCAYCTCTCTTTACAATATTCTTTTTTATTTTACTGGATGAGTTAGATTRCTGGTCGCATATTTTATAGATTTACTAAAAGAATGTTAGGGCATACTTGAAACCTGCCATCTAGTAATTTTTCTTCTTGATTAAGAGAGAGAAAATAAAAATAATAACTATTAGAAATATATTTTTCCCCTTAGTTTAATATTCACTGAAGTAATAGGAGAACACCTACATATTTTAACAGTTTTTGGTTCAGCCTTGTCATACATTTGTATTGGGTCTCTATCAGCCATGACTCAACTGATAGTGTGTGATTCTCCTGTTATTTCCATCTTGCATAAAGTTACACATACTGAATGTGGGTGTTTAAAGAATACTCATACCCTTTTCAGTTTTCAGCTGTTACCCACATGGTGTTCCTGATCTTTTTACATGCCACAGCTTGTTTACTGAACAGGCACTGCAATTTTCCACCTCAAACTTTTCTRAAGAACAGTGATAGATTATCTTAATTTTCACACACCTCAAAGGTGTGTTCTCCTTAAGTTCTATGACCAACTATTTTAAAAACTATTAAGCTGTGTAAATGTTGTTGAGGACAGAATAGCAAACTATTATAGTTGTGTATCTGATATAATAAATATGTCTAGAGTAGATCAAGATATGAGTGGGTTTTTCACATTTAAAGCAAATTTGTTTACTGTAATTCAGTCTGMTTTGGACTCAGTTACTTATGATTTTTTAAACCTGTCACTACGCAGTCTRTGCATATTAGCAACTGCATTATAATGAAAAAGTTTTAATTATGAATATTTTTCACTTTATTAATATATAACTTATCTGCAGAATTCACTTTAGTTTTAACAAATGTATTTTCTCTCCCTCTCCTGTTGTTTTCTGTGTTGTTTGGTTGGTTCTGGAGGGTTTTTCATTTGTTTATTTGCTTGTTTTAAACATGGCTGGTTGTCTACATGTTTGAAAATATTTGGAAATCCCCAGGATGCCTTTGGATGCATCCACACATCCATAATGCATGAATGCACCGTTCCATCCCTCCCTACACTGCAACAAAGGTTTAAGGTGCAGGTGAGTGACCTTTTCCACTCCTACAGTCTCTTCATACAGGGTAAGTGAGTATCAGAATCCCTTGGACTCAACACATCTGAAGAAACAACATGGAACATATTCTTTCCACTCAGTAAAAACAAATCTCAAACTATTCAAAACTAAAACAAACAAAAAAAAAAACTATCAAAAGAAAGAAACCCAAATCCAAAATCCCTTCTCTTGCAAAAATGCCTTTACAAAATCAAATAACTTCTTTTATCAGTTTTAATTTTTCACATACACAGAAACCAGAATTGTAAGGGTATAAATTCATGGGAAAAAATAGAAATATTCAAATTATATTTTTCTTTAGGTCTTTGAAAATTAACAAGTTCTCTTGTTAGAAAGATGCTCTAACAAAACAAAAGGATAGTTTCTGTTCCTGGGGAAAGCAATACAGAACATCAGCATATATATATTCTTTTAAATAGCTGGACAAAAGTTTAATGTGGAAGTAATTGCATGAACCTGATTAGAAATKAATAGCATGAAATAGATTAGAAATAATTTGGTGTGAGCTGTAAGGTTTTTTAAGGGAAAAAAAAAAAAGAAATTACCAGCAATTTTTGTATAATATCTTTAAAATAAAAGAATATAACATTTAAAATTTCACATCTTAAGTGTCTTGTCTTCTACATGCAAAACGCCTACTGCATTTTGAAAAGATTTCTGATATAATTGTAAAATTAGAAACAGCTTGCTGACATTAGCCCTCTGTGATGGGAATCCTATCCACAATACTTGCAAGGAGTTTCCTTTTAGAATTTAATTGAAAACACAGCTTGATGCCATTTGCAGTTTAAACACTGAAACTCAGTGCATTAAAATCCAGATCAAATTAATGTGTTCAAAAATTCTTTTTTTTTTTTTTTCTTTTCAAATTATCAACAGAGGGACAAGTGCAGAACATCTCTAAAGAGATAACTGCACAGACAACTTCCATCTCTTCAAGATAACAGAAGAATAACGTCTTACCATTTCTTATTCAATTTAAATTGTTGAGAGTAATCTTTTCACCTGTATGTTGAAACGTGCTCATGTCTTTAAGTATCTGYCATACAAATACAGATGAAAAGGCCCAAAAGATTCACATTTTTCAGGAGATTCCAGTGTCACCTTTGTGTATTTGGCTTGGTCTTAACCACAGTACTTAACATGGGRCTCCTTGGGAGAGTTTTATATTGTTCTGCAAACTATGAGATTGGCACTATTCTAGCCTCTTTTCCAGAGCCTACACAGAAAAAACAGCTTTAGATATTGAAATTTTAGTTATCTTTTCCCACACAATTCTGTTTGACTAACCTACACTCTAGTTAATGGGAYTTCTAATATCTGACTGCTTTGTTGTCAAGAAAGGAACTGCAGGGAGCCTACTGTAACTAATAAGTAAGATTTTGGGTTTAATGTTGCTGTTATTGGTGATGTGAAATTAGCTATAAATTATTACAGATTTTTTTCCTGAAAATTATTCAGTTGACATTTTTGTATAAGAATATTTCTGGCTCTGCAAGTGAACTGCTAACAAACAAACAAAAAAAAAATACCATGATTCCTATATAGCTTTATGATTTGAAAGTTTATGTCTCAGAAGTTCAGAATTTGARCTTCTTTTAATAAAGCTTTTGCTGAAGTAACTGTTAAAAGCACATAGAGAAGTTTAATTAGCAATTTTCGTAGTATTAAATATGGTAATTTGTACAGAGAAAATCTGCAATGTGTATATGTATGCACTGACCTATTAAGCTTACATGAACTAAACTTTAAATATAAATCAGTCGTGACAAGTGTTTTATGGTTTATATCATATGCCTTGGGTATGGTAAACAAAATGCTTTGCTGGATCAAGGGCTTCAGGAAACATTCTTTCAATAAATAACCAACTGAGCAATTAGTTGAATGCATGGAATATGTATAGAACTGGAGCACAGTTTTTGTCCACATAATATATCACTTATATCATGCATTGCTCATTCACATACAAATATATGGAATTTAAAAATGCCCCTWTGAATCTTATGACAACTTTTGACATTTTTCAAAACCCATTGATAATCTATTCAGTTTCTTTAAAGTGTTTTGGACCTGTTTCCATACTTTCAGAGTGTCATTCTGCTTCTCTGATGATCTGTAGATGTTAAATTCTTATAAGAGGGTTGTGGGCAACCCCKTAAAAGAAGAAGGAGATGTTCGTGTTGGTGTGGATAAATTAAGTAAAGCTTGCTCCTATGACCAGTGTTTGAGGAAGGAAAAAACATAAAAAGCAGTATAGGAARTACAACTACCAAGGGCAGACRGAGTGAAAAGATCTTGAATATCTGMATATTACAATCTTGCTTTTATCAGTTTAGAATGGTACATTTTCCAGGCTGAAAGTAATGCAGGTGCTGCAATATATCAGAATGTATATCTTGATGAGGAGTTGCTCACTCTTCTGAAAGCTAATGACAAATGTATAACAAAGAGAAGATGGCTGTGTGTGTTTGTTACTAACTGTGGTTGTAAGAAATTCCCAGCTACAGCTTTAAGGAGAAATTTTGTTTGCTTGCTTGTTCCTGTGATCATTGTAATGATGACACATTTTATTCCTTCAGGAGCCAAACCCAGCTGTGATTAGCAATTTAACTTCCTAAGTGATGGAAAAAAAAAAAAAAGTCAGTAGATGCTGCACCAGGTGGAAAGAAATAAATTCAGTCTAAGCACCAGSTGACATGAGTATCAAAAACAATAACCCAAGAATTATAATTGTGAAAGTGGAAAGAGCACCTGGAAAAAGGTAATGAAGGAAAAAAATCTGCCCTGCTATTCTGTTTGGTAATTTCTGTGACTGTTGCAGAACACCTCTGCCTGCTCGGCCCAGTGAAACAAGCTGGCCATGGGGAATATTCTGCTGATGAATCAACAGCAGAGAAGATATTGGYAGCTCATGATAGGCCAGTAATTCTGGCAACAACAATAACAAATAATGCTCTTCAACATCTTACTGAYCTTCTTGGGTGTAAATATTATTCCCAAATAATTTTTATCTGCTTTCTTCTCTAGTATGCCCCTGCTTTCTCTGGGTGGCTGATCCTATTGCCATATGCACTTAACTTCATTTTCTCCTTCTGTACTTCCAGAGGTGAATGTAAGGTCATGCTTAACTAGAATATATTTGAATGCTCCTTAGTATGACATCATTTGAACAGGAAAACCATTGCATATTTTTGACAGTTGCATATTATACAGAATTTATTGAGGGAAAGAAAATTTAAATAAAGTGTCAAAATTAAACACAATAAAGCATGTTTAGTTAGCTTTATACTGAGTAGGACACAAAACATCAAGAAAATATGACATTGTACTTCTCATAAATTTGATTAACAACTAAAGAAGGGCAAGGAGAGAAGGACATGAGGTTTATCCACTGTGAGACTCCATACATTCACAACCAGATTATCAGTAAGRATGCTCATAGCAGTTTTTAGTCTAAGGCACAGGCAGCAAAGTGCTAAATGAMTGAACATCCCCACTGCAAGAGGAACATTTCCAAAGGTCCTCTAGGGCATTGCTTGAGCCCTGGTACTGCATATGAAGAAACCATGGAATGCACCAGTGACACACTTGAGTGCATCAGAAACACACAGTGAGGGAAATTAGCACCATGAGACATCCTCCACGTTACAACATGGGATAGATGGGATAGATGTATTCCATGAGGACCTGGGGACTTCTAATCATGTAGGACAAGCTGTGGTTCACATGTCAGCAAATACCACAGACTGCATATGGAAAAGGTACTGCCATTTAAAGGGTTAGAGAAGGGGGAAACGACTACCTATTAGCCAAAACTTGTCCCCATTAGCAATTCTCCTGTAACTTTGTCCACTTTGATTTAAATATGAACTCTAACCATCTCTCCTAGCTTTTTGCCATTCTGTATCCTTGTTTGCCTTTGTTTTGTTTTATTTAAATGGGTGTGGCTTTTTTAAACAATTGTCTCCTTTTCCTATCTTTAAAACTGCATCTTTTTAACAGGACTTCTCATTTCAACAATTTTATGTTTGTACTACAGGGATTTATTCACCAGTTCAACCGGAGAAATGTTAAAATTACCATCAGGATCTGTTTTCTTCAGGAGTCTTCTGGGAACACTAAGATTGACAATAGGCCTCAGAAAAGCAGCAATATATTCTAGAACTATTTATTTGTTTTGCATTATTCTTGCTAGGAATTGTTCATCTGGGCTCTCTCCTGGGCACAGCATCTTGAAGGACCTCTTATATCAACTAGAAAGCAAAAGAGTGTCATAATAAAACACTTGTAGAAGTTCTGTTAATACTGTAATTCCAACAGGCTTGTGCTCTGTTTGATATATTTTAATTTTGTAGGGCTTTGTTTTCCAATGACTCTAATCAAGAAGGTTTAAATACGTTGGTACATATCATCACCTTGGTTTCTACTGGGATTTATTCAGAGTTTCTATTTGAATTGACTGAATTTACAACTAAAACAAAAGCTCTGATTTTTACTGAGGTACATTGTGTTCTTTACTGCATGCATTATGACCTCATGCCATCCATTTATCATAATCAAGAGCACATACTTTGATGGAAACTGATATCAAACTCCCAGCAATGAAACTAAAGCTGTTCAAGATAAAAGAAAACACACCATAACTTTTTTTCCAGCACTAAAATAAAATAAATGCTAGTTTCTTCACTTATAATGGTTTCTCAGTATAAGAATACRTTATTTTTCTTATATAGTCAGCATTCATCGCTGGTTTGGTCCGTAACARAAATTTGTTTGCTTTGCTACTGAAGCACTTAAATTTTCTGCTTGTTTCTAGAACAGACATATTGTTATGGCTTCAGAAACAAAACAAGGACATATTTGTAGTGCCACTTTTCTTCTTTTTTCCTCCACTGCAATAGTGCATTTGTGAAATGGTCCTTTTTGATTGTCCAAAATATGTTTTCCATTCTTTCAAATAGCATCGTACACCAATTTCGTCTGAAAGCTTTTAAAGCTGTTTATATTCAACACAAGTGTTTCCCACTACACTTTGGTCTCTCCAAAGCTTCATAAATACAGGGCTGTCAGTATTTATTTATTGCTTGAGATTATTTTCCCTAGGACATTTCAGTATACACTACATATATTTAATGAAGTTTTGCTTTGGTTTGAGCTTGACTCACTCCCTGTTGCACACTTGAGTCATATTTTTGCATTATCAGTAACATGGAAATAATTTTACTAAGGCCTAAGAAATTCTCTTGGTGTAGCCTATTTGAATAAGGGCCACGGATCTTTCAGATGCTTAAGCTGTACACTTCATGTTGAAAGAARGAATCTGCAAGTTGTATTGATATGGATCTATGTGGCAACTTCTGTTAGAAAATGTAATGTTCTAGTGACCTATTATGCAAAATACAGAGTAAAATTTTAAAAAAAATTGTAGAATGTTTAGGATTACTCTTGGAACAAATGAGAGAAAATGTTTGGCAATATGGGAAGTAAAGAGTCTTAGCCTTATTTCAGCTAGGTTCATCATCTGCTTCATTGTTGCTTGGAAAGCAGTGTGTGCTGCAAGATAAATTAGCTTGATGCCCAAAGATACATAACATAAAATACAGCTTTAATTTGTGGAACCTRAATTTTCATTAACATAATGTTTTACATTTACTTTCAATTCTTTCAAAGAATTGATTGATACATGAATCTTCATTAATTTCGTCCTTCTCCTAGACCCCCTAAACATGCATATTGATCTTACTTGCCAGACAGGCATATTAAATGCCTCTGGCTTTCTGGAACTCTAAGACATTTGATCAGAAAATGAAAACACTGGCATGTAGTCGGCATTGTTCTTTCTGGTTTGACTGGCTTTAGTACAACATTCACATTAGCTCTGTGCCCATAACCTCAAAATGAATAACACTGGAAATGCATGATGTATGGAGGAAGCTTAAAGGAAAAGTGCCAAATGAATATTGGCCTTTCATGYCCTTCTCTGGTGAGCACATGTGCAAGTTGGATTCAGGATGCAGAATGGAGAGATGAATACTAAATATTCTCAGTGCACACTAATGTCTTTAAAATTAATTCCTTTAGAACAAATCCAACATATTGATCCAACTCAATCATTTTTTTTAAACATCTTGGTATGGATAAGGTATCATTTACTGTAAGAAGCAACCATTTCCAACAGTAATGAAAAAGGTAAAGAATAATTTTTGGGCATCGACGTGAGTTAGAAATAAAATCCCCAGAAGGATAGACATGAATTATATACAGTTTCATTTTCCACATCTCAGACATGGACCATTTCACATTGACCTRCTCAGATTTATAAACATACAAAGGATTTTATTTGTTTAAAATGAACAAAACCACAGTAAGAGCTGCTCTTTGACCAATAAATTCTGATGGAAAGTTTAGATGCTGTGCAAGAAGTTTTTGCTGCTAGTACTAATTAATGTATTTCTTAGAGGCAATTGACTCCTACACTTTCTAAATTAATTTAAAAAAATGTATACTTTGGCTGATTCAGTCTCTGAAAGGAGTGCAGGTATTTGTCCATATATTGTTTGAAATGTGCATTTTCCATCTTGTCTGGTGAGGTAGATTGTCTTGCTGCAKTGTGTGAGGACCTCTGTGAAGCAGGTAGTCACTGCAGCCCATGGAATGGACCACAACAGGGCAGACAACCACACTGCAGCCCCTGGAAGACCTCACACTGGAGCAGTCTTCCTCTGAAGGACTTTATCCCGTGTTGGGAACCATATCTTGGAGCAGGTGTATAGTGTGAAAAGGAAGAAGAGGTATATATAARGTGATCATATTATGAACTAATCACAACCCCCTCATCATATTCCTCTGCATTGCTTGGGGATGAAGAGCTAAAGGAACTGGAARTGACAGAATGAAGTTGAGCTTGAGAGGAAGGCAGGGGTGAGGAAAAGATGCTTAGTTTTATTCTTTGTTTCTCACCACCCTACTCTTTCTTAAATCAGCAGTAAATTAAATTAATTTTCCCTAAATAAAGTCTGGTTTTGCTGTATTACCAAGTGATGGTAACTACTAGTGATGTGCTTATCTTAAACCATGAGCTTTTCCATCTAGATCTCTTCCTGTGTCCTATTGAGCATGGTGAGGGAGAGAGAATCTGGTGGCCATTTAGCAGCCTGCCACAGTGAATTCACCACAAATTTATTCTTGATACTCAATAAAATTGGCCCCAATGTTAAATAGAACTTTTATGAAGTAATACTGAAAAATCAGTTTAATAACAATGAAACATGTATCAGGAATAGCACTCTACAATAATATTAACAGTTTAAAATTTTGATCTCAACTTCTTTTTGCTTAGCAGATAGATCAGAATTTATGGGTACAAGAAAAATAACTTGATGTCCTGAGGCTCAGTAAATGTACATAGAGAAATATGACAGTAAAATGTCATTGATTACATTCTTGATAACTATTTGTATATGCCATGGTTTAGGAAATGTATTATCCAATTTAATGGTCCCACTGAAATCATATCAAATAATATGCCACTCGCGCACTCCTCCTTGCCCTCTCCTCCCCTATGTAGGGCTGGAGCAGTAGACTGGAGGCACAAAATGTAAAGMTCCCAGGCTGAGATAAGAACAATTTACTGGAAACAGCAATGAGATAAGAAAAYKAACAGTTACRAAAACAAAGCTGATGACACAGGGTGCAAGCCCTTACTGCTCAAGCCCACCAGGAAAACCCCTGACAATCCAGCATGCTGCCCCAACCTGGAAGTGAGTCCTTCCCACATTCCCTGAAAATGGTGTAAGGTCATATAGAATAACCTATGGCATGGTCATAGCCATGCCTCCAACTGGCTACTGTAAAAAATGTTTTACTGTGAGTGCTCATGTCCTAAAGGATATTAACTGTAGTGTAAACTTTTCCACAAGGGCTTTAGARTGTCTGAGAAAGAGTAAAACTAGCATAAATTATGCATTTAAGAGGCTGGAGAAATAKAAGCTTTGAATGGAATGCAGGAAATTGAATAATTTTAACTTCTACCTTGTACATTTTTTCATCTTCTTGGCAACTAAGATTAACCAACATAAAGGAGTTGTAAACAGTTATAAGAAACATTTCTCTTACCCCCTCTCTCCCTCCCYCCCTCCTTCTCTCCTTCCCTCTCCCTATACCTCTTCCCTCCGCTGTTTTGCTCAGGTCACCATCTAAGTTACACTTCTCATATTTTTTGAATTTGTCCTGATATATAGATATCTATTTTCAGTCTAACACCACCAACATTTTCCTGAATTTTTAAAGTGCTATATATTTAAATGGGTTTGTAGCCACATGATTCTCCATCTGTTTCAAAATCCATCTAAAAATACTTCTCTCTTGTCTGCTTCTCCATGTTTGCCTCTTTTTCAGTGTTTCATTATGGCTATAAAGGAAATTTATGTTATATTTTATTTGAGACATGCAATTTTTTTTTAATTTATCCTATCTATTATTATTCTTAGATTTTGAATTTCTGATTTAACTTTCCCACCCCCACTCCCCACCCCCAGCTATTATTATATAAATTGCAGTCACATTTTTCTCACCCTTTGTTTTCKAGTGTTCTATATTGGGGTTTGTTTAATTTTTAAAAATTATTTTTATATCTTCTGTGCTTATTTCTCCCATAAAAATGAGACAGAATCCTTCATATTTGGGAACTTTTACACAGAATCAAAACTTTTGTCMTGCATGCCCTTTTCTGTTTTATTTAATTTTAAAATTATTTACTAACAWAATCTAGAATTACTATTTTGGTTTTAATGAATCAAAAGTCCTACGGACTCTTTTAAGTGTTTTGTCASAGAACTTAGTGTTAGCTAATATTCAACAAATTTACATTGGAAGAGTTATACTGGAGAAATAGAAGCCTTATGGATTTCTGTATTTTTAACATGTATTTAAAGTAGTTTTTGATGCAAGGTTGTTCATCCTCAGGTGAGTAGTTGGAAAAATGTTGCCAATGTCTTTATGACTGTAGACAYGTATTTCTGAACTCTGCCACTGGAGGTTCAGCTTTGAGGAGCTCTGCAGAGTTTATGAGGTTTGCAGATGCTCCTGGAAAAAGCAGCTACRCTATTGTCTGGAGGTAGTTATGTGCAGAGGGAAAACCCAAGATCTCTTATACAGTCATCAAGTTAATATAATCTCAGTGAGAATAAATGAGAAAATCATAATTCATACAACAATTTGCACAGGGATTGGATTCTAAATGAGGTACCAATGCCCAAAGGCCAGACTAGCAACTTCATGAGCAAAAATTTGGGTAAACAATATCCATGAACAGTTACTGTTACTGTAGAACTAACCCTATAWGTGATAATTCATATATCTACTTTTATCAGAAATGTGGACTTAGCCCCAACATTGAATTTTGCATGAATTTTCATATCCTTTGTTGACTGGCTGGTATTTTGAAAATAAGCTCCCAGGTTTAAACATMCAGTAGAACAGTTATTTTAATTAATCTTATTAATACTTATAGAGCATACACAACTTATACTTTTTTTCAGCTCTTTGGTTACCAAAATGTTTTGTTTCCTTACCTGTCAAGAATATAGCTTCCTCAAGAATTTTGTAAAGTTCAAATTTATGTACAAGAGCGTTAAACATTGAAATAGCCCCCAGGTAGAAGACCTGTCACTCTTTCATATACTTTTCTTGCTGGAAGCAGAAATCCACTTTTTTGGATACTTAGATGAAAGTTATGACAAGGGGATTATAGTACCAAGTGAAGGATAAAGACACAAAAAGAGGTAACAATCAAGGAGGATACATAACTTCTTTCAGTTTCAGACAGTGAAGGTCCTTGATAGATATATATATATATATATATATGAAATACTGTCACGAAAAATATGAGCCTGGTTTAGGAGTCTTGACTGTCTGTAAGTAAAGTTTCCCACCACATGTTTTATTTTGTATGCAGTGCCAATGTATGTACTTTCTGTAGATGTTATGCTGCAGCCATTTACATGTGAACTGGTTAATTAAGAAATTAATGGAACCAGGAACCTGCTCCACCTTTTTMATGAAACTTGGTGTTTACATCAGCAAAAAATGGTATCTCCTTGAAGTGAGAACCATAAATTCCATTAATCTACTGGATTGAGTAAGGTTTAGAAGACCAGACTGGAATTCAAAATTATCTTGATTGCCTGTGGAGATGGCCTGATATGAAGACTAAAATTTGTACAAGTCTTCCAGTCTTGTCTTCAAGTCTTGTYTTCAAGTTCATCTTCAAGTCTCTGGCTACTAAAAGAAAAAAGTTAAAAGGATGGGAAAATGAACCAATATACCACAGCTTGTTATAGATGACTAATTCTTCTCCATGTGTTCTCAGAAAGCAGCTTGAAGTAGTCAGTTGAATTTGAAATAAGGACAACTGAAAACAGAGTTGGTAGTACAGTTGACTGGGAATCACTGCTGATAGGCAGCATAGAATTTTGCGATAATATTTMTAAATAGATAACACAGTATCTGGTACTGTCATTGGTCACTGGTGACAGTGCAAGGGTTGAACTAAAACATCTTTTCCAGACCCACTGTTCTTCAGGTTTGTGTTCCCATGACCCATTTTCTTTGTGAATATTAGGAACTTAAGGGATAAAACAAAAAAGTAAACCATGGATAACCATACCTTCTTTTTTGTCCCAATAAAAAGAAAAAAAAAATACTCAAGAAAGATGAAGTTCAAAAGATAGCTTAATGATATTTTATGAAAAGGAGAAGATATTGATGAAGACACCAAAGTGGAAATCCTAGAAATSGTTAGCTCTTCAATGTTGTTTGATTACCTTTGAAAGGAATTTATTTAAAGAAAACAAACCACAAAAAACCTCCCAACAAAGTGAAAAGTTTCCARCTTATGAGGGAAAAGACTGAACTGAACTAGCCTCACACAAGTGTTTCATAAACTATTAAACACTTTTGGTTTTATTCCTAAAGTTATGTCCTGGATGGGACAGTATTTACCTATGTTACTGTTAGTTTTTTTTTATTAATTTATTTTTTGTAATCCCCTTTTAAGACAATGCTTCTTACCAAAGAGATTGGTTCAGGTGTTTTARGTGGAAAAAAATATTTAGCTGAGCATCAGAATATTTAGTTTTATTGTTCTAAATATCTACACAGAAATTTAAGATAATTTCTTCAATTTGAATCTAGAAATTACTGGTGACAGTCAGATGCTGGCAAAAGGCTTAGAGAAATGAATATAATATTTGCTATTTAAATACTAGCTCAAACTGTGCAGAGCTGTAAGCAAAGCATGAGTACTTCACAAGAAGCATTAAGTACCTCTTGTGCTGGTAAACTTGCTGTGTCGTCTCATTGCCAAGCAATAGAAATGTAATGTGCTGATCTAGAGAGACAGAATTTTCCCACTCTTGGAAAATTTTCGTGATTTCCCAAATGCTTTTGTGCAGTGTTGGCCAGAAAGCTCGGCTAAATGTATCCCTTGTGGATTTTCTTATTGACCAGTATGATTGTAATGAGGGAACATTCAAAATCTTCAAGGAGAAAAAAAGAGACTTAATTCTAAAGCATTTAATCCCCATTTTTCTCCAGTTTTATCTAGCGTTTGTAATAATCATGCATGATTTGGGTTAACCTACTTTTTTTTCTAATTAATTATTCAAAATTTATACAAAATAGACAAGATCAAGCAGTAGAAATTGAGTCAGATGTAAAATAGCTGAGTGCCTTCTTAACAAAGAGATTTAAGTCAGACAGAAAAGAGGCAAAGTACACCTAAACACCATAATCAGGCTCCTGCTAGGTACTCAGGAGCAGACATGCAGCCAGCCCAACCTTCTTTCCTTTCAGTCAGCCCAACTTTTCTTCCAGGACTTTTGTAACTGATGTTTCATTGACACTGGTGTATTCCCACAAGAGTCTTAATAGTGACTAATGAGAGATTTCATGTTTTTTACAAAACTTATATATACTTTTCTACTGGCACTTTCAATCATGTCCTACACAATTCAATATCTACCTAYTTTACAATGTGCTAGAAGCCTAATTTTGTCTTTGTTTCAGAGTTACCTTTCTTTTCCACATCTGATATAAGAACTTCAGTTCTTACCAAGGTTATCTGTAGCATCAGTGATTTTCCAACAAGTGAATATGACCATATGGAGACACTTCCTTTTCCACAAATGGTCAAATGATGGAGCTTTGCTGTCATTGCTGCTTCAAAAAGCAAATGATAAATCCAGATATTTGCTAATGAGGAACAGCAAATATCCACAAATCCCTCTTACCATATATATGCATAAAGACTGAATCAAGGTCCAGAAGTTGAATTCCTGCAGCATTGGTCAACACAGCTTGGCAGACACGCTCTTGTCACCTTCTATAAAGGCTCTGCAAAATTTGACTGTATCATGATATTCATTCTTTCTCCATACCACGATTCAACATGTGTCTATTATGGCAATTCTAGTCACATAAAAAAAATTAGCCAGATCAGCCCACAGAACTGAATTTAATTATAGAAACAAAGTAGCCTTCACTCTTTTCCTGATGTGAAAATACGTATCTTTAAAAAAAMCAGATATTTCTAATACTTTTATAATTTTGCACTGGCACAGGCTGCCCAGAGAAGTGGTTGAGTCACCATTCCTGGAGGTATTTGAAAGATGTGTATGTATGGTTGTCACAGACATATTTTAGTGGTGGACATGGCAGCATTATCTTAATGGTTGGGCTTGATGATAAAGATTTTTGCCAACCTTAACTATTCTACAATGCTATAATTCTATCAGGCTGATGTCTGAAGATGTTTACTACTCCTACTATCCATTGCAGATTTGTCTTGGAAAGAGTCTACTGGGGTGGTAAAAAGCAGTCTCAGAAAAAGAGTGCTGTGTTGTTTCCTGGACACAGGGTTCAAGCCTTTTGATTAATAAAATCATTTAATTAATTAATATACCAGACCTGTTTCTAAAAGAGCTATTACAACCCAAGTTAAACTATGACATTAATCATAAATGTTGACATTGCCATCAGTAAGCCAACCTTCTTCTGTAGGCCATCAATATTCTCAAACAACAGATATGTAAAATTGACAACTATATATTCACACGAATTTTCAATTATTGTATGGAAATTTAGAATATGGRTTATGACACCCTGAGAGCTTACTCCTTTAATTATAACGACAGGAATAATTTATTGACTAGTACCCATCTATTGATACTGAGGGAATTGATCAGTYAATTTATAAACTGAAAAATTTAAAACTATGTGGCAGAGTTGATCATGCTCTTGGATTCTAAATTGAAARGGATATCTAAAAGAAGTGTTTAACTTAAAAAGAGGCAAAGAAATTTCACTGCTGTTTGGTGCTATTTAGAACTGTTTCTATGTAGGAAACAAGACATAAAATTATATTTATAATTATCATGTCTCTGATATTCATGGTGGAAATTGAAAGAGATTTGTGAACATGGATGATATTTATTACAGAAAATTTGAATTTGCATTCCAGATCAGGGTACTCTACTAAGTACACCATGATATGTTCCATGCTAAGTATCTTTAAATTTCAGGACAGCAAGGCATGCTTTGTTGTATGTTAGTTGCAGGGTCTAAATTCCTGGCATAAAATAAAAAAAAGGATGCTGGCATAAAATAAATAAAAGAATAAATCCATTTGGTTGGCACTGAATGTATATGCTGTTTAAAATATTTATTAGTTAGGAGATTGGTRTGTATGTTCAATAGAACCAGACAAGTGTGAAAATCTGAACATGTAAATATGATTAAATTACATAAAAAATTAGATTTTGCATCTTCAAATTAGCAGAAGAGTGTGTAATTTGCACCTATTCAKCAGAATAAACAGGTATTTTGTTTATTAACAAATTCTTTCATATGAATGCATGTCTAAAACCAAAGCAGAGCAGTTATTGTAATAAATTTACTGTACAATATAGGAAAAAATGAGGTGGAATTCATTATTATTCATATTAGGTATCTATTTTGTCATGARAAGTGGCCCTAAAATGCTTAAGGGCAAATACTTTAGAATCACAAACATTAAACAAATAAAAAGCAAATTACTCTTCTAATCCCATCTCCCATCATTAAATATCTGGGGAAAAAAAACTGAACAAGAAATTTTCAATAATGGGCAAATCAAAAACTCAAAATGCATTACTGCAACTCTACATTAAACAGTGAAAAAAATATGTCTTAAGTGTCAAATTTTATCATCATGGTCAAAGCCAAAAATCTGGATACCTTATTATTACTATTGATATTTTATTACCACTAACATTGACTTTAAAGAGTTGTACAAAATGGATTTTTAAAACGTTTAAATAGTGAGAAAAAATGGATCATGTTTTAATATATAAATATTTTCAGTTCTTCAGTTTAGAACAAATCTTCAAAATATGTTTAAGTGTATTTACCGTAATTTTCAGTAATTTTTTTCTAAAACCTAATTTACCGAGAATTAAGGTAAGGTACTAAAATTGCCTTATGTGGTTAACAAAAACAATTTCTGAAAAATAATAATCCATCAACTCTTAATGATGCAATATAAAATGGATTCATCAAAAGAAAGGTGTTATTATTCCTTTTTAAAATGTTCTTCTAAAATATATTAATTGAATTGTTATTCCGCCTTTCTTCAAATTATGTCAGAAAGGAGACTATGAAAAATTAACTACTTGGGGGAAAAAAATTCAAGAAATAAACTTTTTTGTTTTTGAGATTTCTTGTAAAGTGTGCTGTCATTACTACAATAAACACTATTTTAGAAAACAAAGTTGAGATTGTGGTCCTGCTTTTTTATGATTATTTTTTCCAAATCAATCTTCTTGATAGCATTGAATTTATAATTTACTTTTTAAATGGCTGTTTAGAACTCACTCATTGACATATTAGAACTTTTTAAAACRTAATTTAAAATAGATCAATAAATAAAACCATATGCATGTTTTCTCCAAATTATTTCAAAGATACTGTTGTCAAAACATTTCTATTAATGCTGTTGTATATTAGAGCAGTAGTTTAATTAAGGTAATGAACTTCTGAAAATAAAATAACAATGTTATGTATAATGGCAGGATACATTGTGGGACAACTCTATACCATATTCCTTCATGTGCAATGACACGTACCAAATTTTAACTTAATATGACTTCACATCTAAAAAGTGATCAATGAGGCCAAAATTTTGAGGTGAATTGACTTAGAGATTTTCCATCTCTCTAGTTTCTAGTTGCTGTTCTAAGAGAGATACACAAACCTGAAAAACAAATGCACAGTTTAAGCACAGTTAGGATACCTGAAGACATARCAAGTGACCCAGGCATCCAACCACCAGCAGTGGAATCAAACCCTAGAAAAGTAAAGCAGAAGTCCCAAAAGTCTTCTCTTGTAYCTGCCAGCCTCTTTGGACTTTCAAATATCATAGAGCTTTTCRAGTGGAACTAGAGATGGAAATGGAAATGCACATCTGAAGTGGGCAATTGAACCAAGCTTCTGAAGTTAAGCTTCTGAATCTCAAGTTGAATATTACCCTTAATAACTGAACTCCTTCARATAGCTTTCTTACATCCATCAAAATATACTAATCTAAAAATTTGTACTGATCTTAAAATGTCTAATTGAAATCAACAGTGAATGCTATCAGCAGAGCGGCATTACAGGACAAATTATCTGTAGTTAGAATCTGAACTTACCAACACGAAAAGATTGGTTTCAGGGGGTGGAAAGCCTGCTTTCATCAAGCTGGTATATTTATAGACCAATCATCTGACAAGATGTCAAAACATGAGAGGAATTCCTGGAAATGAACACAATTGCAGTGTAAAGTAAGTTTAAATGAACTTCTTTGTATAAAGAGCAAATTCTATACTTTTCCCTTTTTTACCGTAAATAAAAAATATTGAAAATAATGCTGTCCCTATTAATATTTGCCATGTCATGTAACTGAATGTTATACATAAAATAAGTAAATATTGAGGTGGAAAGGCTGAAAAAAATTCAAATATAAAAAGCAGTCTCTTACTAATACATGTRCATGACATAAAACATACATTTGCACTTCAATGCCCACGTGAATAAAATCATAGATTCTTACATATGGTGGATTATCAAGCTATGCTGCAAGAAATACAAATTCATCTGACTTGCAAGACTTTGAGCAACTGAATTTTGTTTGACGAGCCACTTATGATCTTTGTGCTTATACAGTAGTTCATGCATTTCTATTCAGAAATATAATAAAAAAAATTATTGTCTGTATAGACAAAACGTTGAATATTTCAGCCTTGGCAGTAAATATTCAAGTAARAGCAATTGAAGAGGATGTATTTAAGAAATATAAGATATAGATCTTCTCTACACTTCATCAGTCTCAATTTTCTTTTTATATTAAAAAGAGGGGTTTTGTTGTTATATTCAGCAAATTAGTATGTGATTATATTTGATTTTTTTTAATAAGAGAATGTTTAATCTTCCTTATGATAACATAAAATTCAGAATTACCTATCTTAGAAAATGTAAATTTAAATAATTATTATACATAAATGCATAGTATAATTGGCAGATATCTCAAAATGATAATCTAAATATTTGACTTTTATATACAAATTGCGGTGAACATTCTAACGCTGAACTGAGATGCGCATAAAAAGCAACAGAATTATTTCATATTTAACCTACACRGGCAACTGTTATAATAGAAATGTGTGCTATCAATCAGGGTTTAAACCAATTTTTGCTTTAAAATAACTAGGTTATMATTTTGGTTTAAAATCTCAAGTAATAATCATCCAATAATATGCAAAATATATATAWTACACAACTTTTACAAAATTGTCCCTTCAATTATGCTGTGAAACTGCAATGAGTCCTCTTCATCATGTCCTTCCACTTCAGATCCTTAAATCGCATCCTCAACACCACCAAAACATCACTTTCATTACCTTCTTTAGTAATTGCAAAAATTAAAAAAACAAACTTGTTCAGAGGATGAGAAAATTGTGAAACTTGTGCTTTTTTTTTGTTCAAAATCAGYTGCAAAAATTTCATCACTCTAGAACATATATTATCTTTATTGYTATCCATGCCTTCCAAGTGCACATTTCTGCACCTTGATAACAATAAGCCTCTCTAAGAAATTCAGTTCTAACTATGTTTTCATAAACTTTTCTCTAATATATAGCTATTTCATTAATTTTATTGAAGCCTGTTATATATTTTAATGAAGCCAATTTTAAGGGAATGCTGTTCATTCGCTCTGCTGAGTTATTAATCTGTTGAACAGGGACCTGCAAATGATGGAACCACAGCTGGATTTTGATAAAGCTAAAAAATCAAGGTCTAGACAGAAATAAAGCATCTCTGTGACTACAGGAGAAAAAAACCTCTACAAACAAGCAAACACAAATAAAAACCATAAACAATCAAACAAAAACCACCAGGAAAACCACAAGCAAACAAACACCACCCCCCAAGAAAAACAAGCTAAAAAAAAMCCCAAAAAAACCCCAACCAACAAAATTCTTAATATCTGTGTGAAGACCAGAAATCAAATTTTTTGTTGTTCCCCTCTATCAATCACAAGCAAAGGTAGAAGACCATTTCCTTTAGTCTAAGTAATACACTCTACAACAAATGCAAGGGCTTACTTAATATATCTAGATTTGTTTTCCATGTATTCTGGGAGGACTACTTTGTTTCTATTTTTAGGAGACATAAAACAGTTGAACTGCAATTCTGGCTCTGATCAGGCCATATTCTTGTTTTGTCTAAAAGACTCCTATTTTCTTCCTGCCCTATAAATCTAAGGCATTGCCACAATCTAATTAGTGTAATAATAGAAAGATTTTGGACCAGATATCTATCCAGCTTTCATTGAAAGAACCTTTTAGGCTAATGATTGCTGACACTGAAATTGCTAAGTTTATTACCAGGCTAAGCCTCTGAATAAAAGGCATATTGATGAATCAATCTCATCTTTTGAGGAGTGCATCAGGAATATACTATTCAAGAAGTATCCTTCAGACCTCCTTGTATTTTTGCTTATATTTATCTGACATGCAAAGAATCAATCATGTCCAATACAGCTAGGTATGAGGTTGTGGGTTGKTTTTTTTAACAGATTTCCAAATGACTACTGTTTGATAAACTATTTTGTACTGGTTGTTTACAGATCTGCATGATTATGAATTTGGTTTTCATGCCTAATAATATTCAGTTATTTAAGGGACTGTTATGCTGTTCTTACCTTGTTGTAGTATTTATTCRATTGTTTTGTTTGTCTCCTCTTAAATAAGTGGTTTTATCTGATTCTGAAGTGTGGTAAAAACAAGCCTTTTTTCTTAAAGCAATCTTAAATACAATTTACCTACATGCAGCTCCCTGATCTGGTACTGCCYTCTGACGATTATCCTCTATTAGTTTTCCACCTTGGTAGTGATGAGATTGAAGGAAGAAGTCCTATGGCAAACAAAAGGGACTTCGGGGTACTGGGATGTTTGGCTGAAGGAGTAGGTGCATGGGTTTGTGTTCTCCTCAGTCCCTTCAGTACCAGGGGTGAATACTGAATGGAGCAGGAAAACTAGCCTGATTACTACATGACTTAGAGGGTAGTGCTGTTGGGGGAGTTTTGGTGGTTTTGACTATTGGGTAGTTTACRTGGCACTAAGCCTGCTCATGACAGRTGGGTYCACTTGTCTGAAAGTGGGAAAAGGATTATGACTCATGACTCGGGGACTGATTGAGAGGGCTTTAAACTATGTTTGAAGAGGGCAGGGGGTACAGCCAAGCTTACTGAGATGAGCCAGGGAGTGGCATGCTAATCTTGGAGGTGGAAGGAATCTGCTGAACTGCATCTACAGCAATGCAACCCTAAAAGGTAGGMGATCAGGCCCCTTTGCTATCTTTTATGTCTTTTTCTCTCTGGCTCTCTTCCTTCTCTCTGTTTCTTCCATCTTTTTCTTTTGTTTTCTTTGTTTGCTCCAGCTCTGGACCATCCACACAGCAGGAGCAATGCAGGATCTAAGGACTGGTGATACTTGCTTTCCTCTCTTGCTTTGTCTGGTCAAAGCACAGCTATCAACTTCCACTCTCTACTCCAAACTGAACTCTGCTGCAGGACTGGAGAGCTTGTGTAATCATGTATTGTGGCTTGTAAGCCAGCCCCTTCGAGGAGTTTGTTGTGGGAATTGAGAACTTACTGAAGTGCACTATAGAAAATTTAGGGCTTGTTTGCTTACAGTTTTGTAGAAGTCTATTTGCATTTAAAAATCTTACTATTTAACACCTTCTCTATCTAAATAATGGGCTGATTGCTGGAGTTAWGGTGGCTGTATAACAAAATTATTAGATCCCCTGACATGTATCCAGTATTTGTCTTTGTTCAGCCTGACAAGGATTTATAACAAACATCACAACCCCTGCCTGTGTGTGGTGACACTGCCTAGGAACTGATCGCAGCAAGAAGTATCACAGAAAAAATTACCTGCACAATGAAGATTTARTGTATATCTCTACATATTCACTTTTTCCCCTAAACTAAAAATGTTTTGCCTTGATTGATCAAGTACTACTTTCTTCTTTTCTGTCWTCTATAGAGTGATATTTTTCCCAATATCTGAGAGTTTAAAACTTTAATAAATATGAGGAGATTCCCAGGATCTAGAGAAATGAGTGAGAAACAGGATATTTATCAACCTGTATCAAAATGGATCTTGCTTTTCAGATCTTATTAACAGGATTTTTKATTTATATATCATTGTAGTCTGAAAACACTGCATAAGTATATTATATTATTTAAGATTTTAATATTTTCAATTTGATTTTTTTTTTCTTTCCTGGYTACTGTTCCTCTCCCTCAATATCTTTGTCTTTTCAGTTCATTTAAAATTAAAGGGGTTATCAAGGCTTACTGAGAGTGACAGTGTCATCTAAGAAGAAAGGAAGAGAAAAAAATAGAAAGGTTCCATCAGAGTAGGTACTTTGAGAAATGCTTCTGACAAGACCCAGACTGAAGTTGACAGCAGCTGGATTATGTAATCAATTTATGTAACTATGTAAAGAACTCTTTAAGAGGAGGTGAAGGTGGTTTTGATTTTTTTTTTTTTTTTTTTTATTTTTTAACATCTGTGGATACCATTTCACTGCTAGGCACAGGCAAAGCTTTTATGTTGCAACACAAGGAACTGAAGATATGTCTGCAAAATGCAAACAATTTCCCAGGAAAATTAATTCAATTTTTTGCTATTCAGTATACATTAAAAAGTAAGAGCAATCAGTGAGTATGCTGGCTGATACTTTCCATGGAAAACAGATGTGTGCTGCATGCACCCTTCAGGTGAAAATCAGTAAAGGGAAAAGGCTTTCTCGCCAGGTTTTCTTTTGCTATTGCTTTTCCTCTGAAATGATGAGAGTAAACCCATTCAAACAGTGTCCTGGCAGCAGTTTGACATTTTAAAAGATCAAAAAGTACCATGTTAGATATCTAGGGAGCCCCCAGACTGCAATAACACCAAAAAGGAAGGTAATAAAATAAGGAGCAAGCATATGGCCTGCAGTTGCATTTCTTGCTATCGATTCTGAAACTGCTGAAGTGGAACTTCTTTATCAGCAGCTACATAATCAGCAAGTAAAAGCAATGCATCTCTGTCTGAAAATACAGTAAAACCACTGTGTCAATTTAATCAAAAGATATCGGTTAGAGAAACCTGGAAAATTACATGACATTACATACTGATGGATGTAAGACTGCTGAGATCTGAAACTCCAACTGCCAAGAAATGCCTGGAAACACASTGCCTTTGAATTATTAGACCCACATGTTATCTGTTGGAGCTTCCTAACATGTAGAGGAAACATTCTATTGCTGTCCTCTTTAAAAAATGATGATTTGTACACTCAGAAGTGAACTAGTCTTACTGGCTGCACACCATATTATGTTGCAATGTCTTTGTCTCCTATTTTTTACTTTTAATGTGATTACCATAACCAATGGCACTTCAGTATATTCATAAGAATAATTTGAGACAATTAATAAATCTATAAAGCCTTGCTACTATAGACCTTGCTTACTCTGAAGTTGCACAAAAAAACAGATGCAGTTTGAGACATTCTCTTTACTTCTCTGACTTCCAAGGAGGTTTGACTTCCAAGAAAAATGTTTTAAGAGATTATARCAGAAGCATATTAGCCCAAAGTAAAACTAAGATTTGGGAGAACAAAAAAAACAGGTTTTAACATTATGTTTAACTATGCATTGACTACACATTTCAGTGTGCAAGACACTTTGAATTTACATTATTTTATGTGTAGAAGAAAGATTAATTAGTGTTCAGGGCAAGAATGTTCTCATTTACTCATTTTTTTTTGAACATTCATTATAGGAGGGCTTTTTATCTGCTGGGTCTAATTAATTTGGCTTTTGCTCCATAATTTTACAGAACTGTTTTAAATGACAGTAATTTCTTAGACATATTGAATATAAAACCATACCTGAARAAATGCTTTTGCAACTTTTGGAACTAATCAGAATTATATAAGCAAATTTACAAAAACAGGAGAAAAAAATCTTTCATTCATCTTCATAAAAATCCTTGTTTGATCTGTTAGGAAAATAGCACAACCCTCAGAGTTAGTTTATTTTATGCATTTGAGGAAACTGCTGCATCTTTTGCATAGAAAATTGTATATTGAACAGGATCAATATTAGTTGGTGTTTGACTTTATTGAACTTTACAGACTGCAATATATTAACACAAGATAATTTGTGCTTACTATACATGTGTACAATGATTCAGAATCTGGCAATATGAAATATATTGCCAGAATAGATGGCAAGATGAAAATCTCTGTCACACTAAACTTTAAAAGCTATGAAGGAATTTATATCATCAGTGGCCTGTTGTTTTAATGTTGTTTGGTGTTATATTTAGAAAGCTGTGATTGCCATGAAGCTGTACATGTTGCTGTCTTTATAAGAAAAGTCCCACTGATGTCTGAGACTATGAACTTAGGCAAAAGCCTCAGCTCTACTGCGTCTTTTCTTTCCAGCTACAAATACATATATATCAACCTAAGTGCCTTGTTGCATCTTTTCATAACCATGAGCAATGTGAGGCAAGGAAAGCTCTGGGCCAATATTGTGATGTTATGAGGAGATTTTAATTTATAGTGTATTCTAAGTATCAATAATAATAGGGCATACCATTATTTATGTCCTTCTTAATTGCAAGCTTGGAGACCAACAACTCAGTCACAAAAGTCTCAAAGATATAAGGGAGATCCAAGCTGTACAGTGCTTGCCCTTGAAAAATATTCTGTATCTTCTGAGTCACAGCACTATTTGCAAAGAGTTTTGCACTGAATATACTGACATAATGATTGCAGCAGCAGATTATAAATAGCTGTATTTATACATAGCTCTAAACTAAAAGAGCAGCAGCTTGCTTGAGACATTTTTAGTAAAAATTTTCCCCCATTCTTTAATTTATTCCTTTCTCCATTACGCTTCAGAGCAACCTGGGCTGGAAGCTTTAAAACTTATGACTCCTCAACATGAAAACAGACAGTTCTTAATCACATTTTAGGTGTTGTGGTTTTCAGAGAGAGGAGCGGCAGCTGTATGCTTGTCCTGTTTCCTTAGCAACAGAGCAAGGGGAGCTCAGGAGACTCTGCTGAAAAGCCTGAGATGCTCACATGTTGCTCTCAGTATCTCTCTCYACCTGTCACTGCCTACGAGAGGACCAAAATCAAAACCAGCTTGCCAAGGAAAGGTTCTGTATATATAATTTAGTACTACTCCATACCAAATGTGTGATAACTGAATACTAAATTTGCTTAGTTAAGCATTCAGTGGTCAGGAGGGGGCAGAAAAAAAATGTGTATGCTAAGATTTCAGCTATGCCAGTTAAATTTTCTTATAAATTTTACAGTGTTTCTTTAAAATACTTGCTCACAGTGAAGATACTGAATAAAATCTTCCTACTTTCAAGGACAAAAAACCTCATTGTTTCCACTTTCTATATGGCCCAAAATGTGGAGCCATATTAAATTCAATTTTTCTTTGAAAATGGAAATACATTGTCTAATCTTCATGGTACTTAACAGAAAAAACATGTTAAATGTGATATATTAATTTAAACAGAAGTATTAAATAAATAAACAAATATCCCAAACACACTCCCTCCCCCAGGTTTTAAAAGACTTTGCATTAGATTAAGCTCATCTAACTTCGGGTGCACAGCTGTGGCATTATAAGAGGACATAATMCTATTCTCCATCTATAATAAAAAGAAAATATAATTATGATTTTTGATTCCATCTCCTCCACCCCTGGAGCAGTGTAACCCCCACAGCAGTAATGGCCTGATGGAATCTGAGGCAAGGTCTTTCTCTATAAAATGTTAATTGAACTGACTGAGGTTTTGGTTCCATATACATGATATTTTCTGCCTTTTGGACATAGCAGGAYTTTGAGTGGGTCAGTAAGATGAGTCACCCTCTCAGTAGAGCCTTCCGTTCTTTTCTCCCCTTCCAGGGAAACCTAACACAACTAATTTTTCAGTTGASGTTTCACTTCACTATTCCTACCCTGGTACATCTTATGACTTTTTTGACATGGGCGTGCCAAAACTATTTTTTTGTTCCAGCTGCAGGCTTAAATGAAACACCCACTGGCCACCACCCCATCCTTTAAAAAAAAACAACAAAAAACAAACAAACAAAAAAACCCCACACCACAAAATGCAGCATTGCTGGAGAATAGAGAGCAATAAATCTGTCATCTGTCTCTTACTCCCATCCCTTCAAGATGCCAAGAGGAGTGGAGAATTAAAGTCTATTTACGTTCTCCTTTTTCAACCCAAGATGTGCTAGAGGYTCTATGTGCTGTCTCAACCATTCCTACTCTATGGCCATTAATGCTGCCAACCACGAAAAGAGGCAGAGCTTTAACTTGGATCAAATATTTGTGTCTGTGTGTGTGTCACACTAGCGAGTGYATTGAAAGAGCCAGTTCAGAGACAGAACATCCCGTCCCATGAAGGAGAGTACAAGGAAGAGAAGGTMTCAGGAGAAAATGAGCAGGGAGAAGGCCTCAGATTTTGCTTACTAATCTCACAGACTGTGACTTCATGTTCTCCAAAAACCTTCCAATTCCTTTTAGGATAACAGAGCTTCGAACTGCTGTCAAAGCACAAACCAAAATCATCTTCCCATACATTGCATTCTTCCACCTCATAAGCTGCCAAGCCAACAATCTAAAACTGAATGCTCATGCTTGCAAATAAATACTTCCGTCCATATTTCAAAGGGAACAATTTGGTTTATTTTTATATAGTTGAAGTGGCTGGTAGTGGCCTGAAATATTGCATATATGGTCTACTGTTATTCCTTGAGTGTATGCTTACACTGTGATATCAGATGCAATATATATATATTTTTTTTTTTTTAATACAAAAAAAAAAATTCAGGGAGGTAATAGAAAAAGAAGCGCTTTGGTCTGAGGTGGAGATGAATTTAAGCTGAAGAATTTAATAAAACTTTCTGTGGCTTTTGTCCAGAAAATTCTTTTTCCTAACGACTTTTATCCTTTATTGAGATCATTATTGTTCAAGTATTTTTCAAGTTATTCAGACTATGTGTTTCACATTTCAGTTCACTGTCATTTTAATAATCCAAAATTGGACATTTTTTTTCTTCGTCCCATCTCTTGGTTTGTTGTACTGGCTTTTTGAAACTTGACAAAACACAGAGAAAATTTTCATTCCTCTTAATCTTCACTTTTGTTGACATAAGAGTCAATAGATTTTGAGAAAGTCTAAAACATGTTTCAGGAGTTTCTTTTCTGTCTTCTAGTGTTTATGTTAACTTCCAACAGAATTTTTGGTAGTTTGAGGCTTTCAGTTCCTTCATTTATAACTGAAATAATGACAGTTAATTTACTACACAGAAAAACAAATGCTTCAAAGTTGCAGTCTAGTGAGATTAATTAAATTGAATGAGTAGAAGGAATACAAAGCAGAGTTATGTTTSCTTGCTTGTCAGTGTTAAGACAATAAAGGAGGGACAGGGATGCTACAGAAAAAAAAAAATCTGGATTTTATGAGTGTTTGGAAATGAGTTCAGGACAGTATGTCATTTAAACATTGAGATATTCTTAAGGAATTGAAATCATATGACTTAAATATAAACACGCCAATTTTGGCAAAAAAATCATAGGCAAATCTGGTCAATCTATGGACTTMCTTGTGTCCCAGATGCAAAATATAATTTTCAAAGGTGCTCTTCTCTCAAAAGAACCCATCACATGATATAACTTTAGGGAGAAATTGTTTTTAATTMTCTACTAACCTTAGGCTTTTAAAATAGTTTAGCTGTTTTACACATTCATCAAGGTGTGTTCCATWTGCTTATTTATTTCATGGATTAGGACATAAAATGCCCTTATGATGTCTTGAAATTCTCTATTTTTACCACAACTGTTGTTACTGAATTGCGGTCTAAAATGAAAGAAAAATATTCTTGTCTATAAGCAAACATTTCTGGGTTTTTTTGTTTCTTTTTTTCCTTTCTATCAGAAGTTAATTAAACTATAAATCATTCTCCAGTATGATTGATAGAGAAAATAACTATAGCTAGGTAGCATTAACACAGAACCAAAGAAAGTATTTTCATGAATGAATTTACCTCCTGTAGAATGTTTTAAATACAAAGACTAGAAAGAAGATGCTTTCATTACTATCACCTTATAATAGTTGGTTATGTTATAATGTAACTTAAAAAATATTAGAAATAAGAAGAGGTAGAAATTCAGAGGGATTTAATTCTGCAGATTGGTTGTCTACCCAGAGGCAGGAGGAACAAATAAAAAATAAATGCCTTATATAAAATTTTATGACTAATTTTTAGTGCTCTGATTGAATCAAGTAAGCAGGTTTCACACAAACACATTTATTCTGCAGTTTTAGTTGAGTCTTAATCACTTCTTTTCTTAATCTACTGCCTAATGATGTTAGGAAGTTTTAAAGATCTGGCACTTACCCCCATGAAGATGTTTGCATTTTAGTCACATATAAAATGACTCGTCTTTTCCATTACTTCCACATGAGACCAATGTGGATTTAATTAATTCACATTTATACAACATTTTCATATCCTCTCATGACTTGCACAATAGAAGTGCCAAGTGGTCGTTTTAAATAGCAGAATTTGACCAAAAAAAAGTAGCCCAATGTATTTTATTTAAAATAGTTGAGATTACATTATTTACATAAGTTATTTAGTATGACTAGAATGGGAAAATTTTTTAATAAYAACTGTTAAAAGTTTGTATGTTGATTCCTTAGTAGAGGAATGAGTTAGATTGGAAGGGACCTTAAATATTCTATGGTTTCAATCCCACCACCATAAGTAGGGATTACACCCATTATACCATGTTCAAAGCCTCATCCAACCTGGCCTAAAACTATTCCAGAGATGGGTAATGAGCAACTTTTCTGGGCAACCTTTTCTTGTGCCTTACTTCCATCTGAGTAAAGAATTTCTTCCTAATACCTAACATAAATCTTTYTTCAGTTTAATGTTTCCTCCTTGTCCTATAATTATGTATCAGTGTAAAAAGACTGTCTCATTTTGTATAATTCCCTCACAAGTACTGAAAGGCTACAAAAAGATTTCTCTGAAGCYTTCTCTTCTCTATACTAAAAATATCCAGCTCTCAAAATGTTTTTGCAAGAGAGGTGYCCCAGCCCTTTGGTCATCTTTTGGCCCTCCTCTAGACTAGCTCTAACAGGTCCACATCTTCCTTGTGTTGTGGACTCCAGACCTAGATGCAGTACTTCAGGTGATAAATAGAATGTGCTTTAAAACTAAATTTGTTATGGTTTCTGCAAAGATTTTAAAGTCTTAGAGTACCAAATTTTACTGTACCAGACAGTCTGATACTGGACTAGTATGCTGCAGTCTACAAACCTTCATGACACTGAGAYGCGTTAACTCCCACTAACACTGTTGAGAAATGAAACTGCTCAGATCCATACTGAAATCCTCAAAAGTTGCATCCAATTTTAAGTATTTAAAGAGGGAAAAGCATTGAGAGTCTGTTGTTTACCACATGGGGCTTGCTAAATGAAAAGTGTGATGATTTTTTAGGTCATCTAACTTGCTTATGTATGTCGTATCTTGATGATCATTTTGTGTGCCTGTGAATCTTTTTCAGACTTTCCATTTTCTCCGGTGGATTTCCCTTCCTATTTTGCTGTGCAAATGCCATGACTCTGTCTCATTATAATGCCTCACAAGCAGCTTTCCTGAGCAGATACCTTATTTTGTACAGTTTATTTATTACTGTCTCAATGGTCCTGTCCATACTTCTTCTTCAACACCTGAATTGTCTGCTTGACTCCATGTCTAAAAGGTAACACACCCATCTGTGTGATGCTTTATGTTACTATTGTAATTTTAATTGCAGGGGATCTTTGTTGACTGGATGGGCAATATCAAAATTCTTTCTGCTTGCTTGGAAAATATTATAGTTTTGCTAAGATTTTCCCAGCTTATAAATGAGATGCTTTATCAGAACGCTTYCCAGCTGTAGATATATTTTCTCTGATACTTCATATACTGAATTTTCTGCATTTTCTTATGATTTCCAATGTCTAAGAAGAAGAAATCCTGCTRTATGATACTTAATAAGCATGATGTAGGACATTCATGCTTTGTATAACTGACACAATTATCTATTTTAGATTTTCTTTGGTATGTTAAGCCCATTGACTCAGTGAAATAGCTTTAACAGACACACCATCTTTGAATTGTCTTGAACACACTTAATTTCACCATAACATATTTCTACTAGGAGTAGTCTTATTAATATTAAGGAGTGGGTGTTTGCAGGAATGTGGAATAACTCTCCTGCAATGCTTAGAGAGTAGGAGAAAATATCTTCAGCCTACAGTTGTTTCAGATTAAATGTTGGACTTTTCCTGCATTCCAAAACAAAAGCATTTTGAAGTGTTTTTTTTGACAAATGATCCTACAGATTTCCCACCCACAGATGCTTAAACGCACAGAGGCAGGTAATGTGCAGCTTGAAAAAACACTATGAAATAAAGTCAAAACTAAAAGCATTCTCTGGATTTGACTGTGAAAACACCTCCATTTGATAAAGAGATCAAGRTACAGAGGCCAGGCATCGTGCCTTCTCTGACCCCTGCTCTCTGAAATCTTACATTTGAACAAGTCTATGTGTGTAGGTAAATCCTCATTCTAACAGGACTTTGGTGTTATGTCATCTTGGAATTGGAAAACATCTTTTTAAGTTTCTTCTTCTATTTCCATTCCCAGGTTGGCTTAGAAAAATATAAGATGTGTCTAATGAAAAATACTGTGTAATTGATGTTGGAAACTAAAATTATTCTGTCACAGAAATACATAGAGAAACAGCTGGAGACGAGAAACYATAAAATTTCTTATATGTTGTGGCAGTACATGTTTAGCTGAAGAGTTATGAGCTAGTCATGTTCTAATTTAGTTGTTTGTATGAAAATAAAAATAATTCTTTACTGAATTAAAACAGACATATGCAATAGCAAAAATAAATGCTGTAAAAGAAAGAGTTGGTTGGAAATACTTCGCAGTACTTCACAGTGGGAAATGCTTCTCAGTATTCAGATTCTCAGTGTGTGTTTGTAGGTTGTGTCCTGTACTCAACATAACACTTTTATCATATCAAAAATTCTTTTGACTGTGTGTCAAACATGTAAAGTAGTTTCCAAAGTAATTTCCTCTATATGCAACCACTGCTTTCAACAAAAGTAAAAGTACTTATAGCACACCTGAATGTCTTTTAATATCTGCTAGGAACAAATCACATCAGAAAATATCTGAAAAATATCATCACAGCTTTTCTATTTTCACTGTCTACTGAAGCTCAAATTCTAAACTGTATTTTTCACTTCTAAAGATAGTTTTTGAGGGTCACATCTACAATGAATTGCAACTTAATGTGTAAATACGCCACAAAATAAAGGCTGAGATCACACAGTATTTCTGTTTGTGCTCTCTTCTTTCAACTACAGTTCAGCTCAAGCAGACACATCTTTGTCAAAGTAAAATCTTGACATTTGCGTGATGCATGCCACAGCAATGACAACATGACAACACCCTCCAGTCTTGAACTAATGAGCTAAAAAATCTAAACTATCCTAATCAATTGTACTTGCTTGCAGCATTATCAAATAATTACAACCTCTTATTTTCCTTTTTTGTGAGGAAACTTGTATAGAAATTTGCTTAGATAGGAATATCAGTAATGACAATTTGTTTTTCATTTTTCAAATCAACATAAGACTTCTCAAACTGCTGAACAAATTATTTGTGTTGTACTTAGTATACTGAAGGTGTTTTGCATCAGACAYGACTATGTATTTGTTGGAGATTAAGTAATTTTTAAATTTATCCATCTAATGTCTATATTTAGAAGTTATATCTGGGTGGTTTTGTTAACTTTTAATGATTTGATTAACCATAAATAATCAGTCCATCTAATCTAGACAGGATACTGAAAATCAGCCTGATTACAGATAGATAACTAGCATACATTTGCAAGGGCCATCTATTCTGCACAATCTCCCCCTGCCACCCTCCCAAGTGTAATCTCACAGTGGTACCATGTCTCATTATCTTCAATCACATCTGTTGACACATTCCAAAAATAAAAACACTTCAACAGTGGAGGCAAAGAAGGTTTAGATTATGGATATTACAGCAGGTGCTGGGAAGCCCACTGAGAGAAAACAGTGTCAAGCCTCTACAACATGAACACACAGCTTGCTGTTGCTTAGAGTAAAGGCAATTTTATGGCAAAGCAAGGGCACAGGGGAACACATTCAAGAACAAATAAGTAGAAGGGAAACAGAACACAAAATAACACAGGCAACCCAAAAAGCAGGAAAATGGCCAAATATGCATTTTTACCATCTGTCCAAGAGCAAGGTGCCTGATGCCTTTCTTTACACATGGGATATTGTCAAAATGAAAAATGCACATAGTGTTTCATGCAGTAAGTAGAAAATACAGTTCCATTATTCAAGGCTTTAACATCACAGTAGAAGTGAAAAGATAAGTGATYCTTATTGCTACCTGCAATCAGTCAGATAGAGGCTGACTGATTTAGAAAAATAATTCTARCCTTCTTGAAATGCACAAATATGTTGGTGTTATTTGTGTGTTTCGTATAGACAGCAGGCTTATGAAAACTACATTGCAAATATAGAAAAAGACCCCAACAACTTCTAGTGTAAAACAGCTTAAATTATGTTTGAAACAACTGCAACCGGGGGATAAATRCTGTGCACATGTACAGAAAGCTCAAAAAGGAAAATCCAGGAAAGAAGTCAGTTTCACTCCAGAGGCTTGAGGAGGTCCCCAGAGTAGCTATTACCAGGCACATGAAGGTCTGGAAAAAGRCCCCTAAGTATTTACAAAGAGGAAACTGTGCTTGAATAACTTGATTGCTTTGTATAATGGAACAACTTGGTAAGGAGATGAAGGGAACAATGAGGGATTACATGACTTCCCAATGGCATCTTTTTTTCTGAGATGGATCAGATGGATGGACTGTAACCTGTATGAAAAACTGGTTAAATGGACTAGTTCAAAGGATGTTGGTTAATGGCGGTTATCAAGAGTGAGTTCCTCCAGACATGCTATAGGGTTCAATACTACTCAATATCTCTACAAATGACCTCCATGACAGCAGTGAGTGAACTGTCATCTCATTCACAAGTAAAAGCAACCTGAGGGGAGACCTGYGTAGGGGGTAGGAAAAAGTGTAAGACTGGGCCAACAGAAACCACATAAGGTTCAATAAAAGGAAATGTAGAAGTCTTGCATCTGGGTCAGACTAATCCCTAGTAGTTCATGGGAGATCTAATCATAGTTTTCCCGGACCTATCCTCTTTGCAATGTCCACAGTGACAGGACAAGAAGCAATTGACCAGAAGTCTCTTGAGGGGAAATGCCTGAAGTGACTGAACCTATATATAGTAAAACAGACAAAAAAACCCCAAACCACTAAAACAAACTAGAGGACAATGAAATGATKGGGTAAAATGCCTGGAGAAATGGTGGAATATCCCTCACTGGAAAGATTTAAGAATTTGCTCAATGGAGCCATAGCTAACCTCACCAAAGTTCCTGTTTTGCACAGAAGGCTAGTTTAGTTGATCTGCAGAAGTCCCTTTCAAACCTGACTTTTGTGTAATTCTGTGATTCTGTGCTTCTGCTGAGGCAACAACTAAAACGACAGGTACTGAGATAAGCCATCCAATTCTTCCTTCTCACATCTCTAAATCTGGCATCAAGAGCCCCCCACAAACATTCTGTATCATGTACTATCAATCTAACACCGAGATGTTTCCTTTTTCTCCTCATTGTATAAAACATCAATTCCCAAAATTGGAAATTTTAAGTCAAAGTTCTTTTTCAACCTATAAAGTCGCAATACAAACATGTATTATATTCCATGCTCCAGATGTCTCTCATTGTAATTATCATTATGAATCACTAGCAGRGAAGAAACCTAGGACATTTGGGCATTTGATGTTGAATAATTATTTATTTATTTRTTTTTACTTAAGATTTCTTCACTGAAATTTTAGTGGCATCTTCAAATTATTGTCTCAAGAAGATTGAATCCTCTCTAACCCAGTTTCTAGCTAAAGATCTTTTGTTACGCTCACTGAGCAGAATATCGTGCTYAGACTTTATTAAAATGTGCATTACTTACTTTATTCTACAACAGCTCTTTCAGTCTGATGTACACTATATTAACTACTGATGTTTTTTAGGTTAGGGGGTTTTTTGTTGTTTTTTTTCTTTCTTTTTTGAGGGGGATTTTTTTTGTATTTTACTTTTCAGAGAGATTTCATATTTCAAAGTGCGCATTTCAGAACTCAGGGAAACTGATTTTATATAATAGTTGTGGGCAGCTATATGTTTTATCTCTATTTACAACCTTAGTTTCATAGCAACTAATATAACTCAAAGGAGAAATACTGTAAGAATACTAAAAACAGATTAAAAGAAAGAGAAAAACTAAAGACATAAAATAAACAGTACTATGAAATACTCTAAAGACTATTATTGTTTGTGGATATGTCAGTGTTACTATGGGAACATCAGTTTTTTGCATTCATTTGACATGATTCAACTGCAACAAGTGCTGACTGGAAAATGAAAAGATCAACAGCAAAAAAAAGGAAAATTTGATTAATTTTTTAAAAATTAAAAATTCATTTTCATTTTATGTCATCCAGCAGATTGAAAAAAATGTGGAGAAACTAGAGAAAGAATAAGAAATTCTCTCTCTCATGTCACGTAGGATTCATTGTCAAAGAAAACAAGTCATAGAGTTTATGTAAACTTAATTTCAATAGTTAAAAGGTTTTAAATTATCCAGTGGGTGTATTTTTAGCAARGATCCATTAGCCATATAAAAAAAAAGTCTGCAGAGTCTACACTTCAAGTTGAAAATCTTTGTCTGTTTTGGAAATAGCTTGCATGGAAGCGAGGTCAAGATTTCGAATGCTACCTTACAGCAGTAGCACAAATCAGAATATTATGTTGCCTAACCCAGCTTGTGGATACTTTATCTATGTGAAGCCACTGTTGCATTTGCAGCATTATTTATTATATCTGAGAATTTTTGAAGATGGGATCTACAATATGTRCCATCCAAGCTGCACTTACTGTGCCTCACAGTCACAGCTCTTTCCACTCTTATTCCCCTCATGGACAGTCCTTTCTCTCATCTGTGCCATGACAGGAACCAAATATGCTTACCATGGATAGACTTTTCACTGATTCTGATAAGATTTGTCAGACTGTGTGTAATAGCTGCTAGGAGAAAAGGCTATTTCCTCAACAGTAGATGACTACTGCATCTGCACACCATCACAGCAGCAGAAAGCTGGTGTTCTGATCAGGGTAAAATAAGTTAGTATATTGCTTGAACAGATTTTTTTAAGGGAAGATAAGGTGGAATTTGGAGGTTGATCAGGAAATCAACACTGTGTTGATATCTAAATGAGCTCAAAGWAGTTTTATTTAAGAAACAGTTGATTGACTTGTGTAAATGTAGATAGAAAACAGACCTGCTTCTTTCTACTTTGATCGAGTTCTGATTGATGTACCAAACGTTACATTTYGCTAACCACAGATTTACTTAAATAACTATGATTCCTCATCCCATCCTTTTATTAAGAAAATGAACAGTGGAAGCACAGAAATGTGTATGCAAAGACAGAGCATCAGAATCTCCATACTATTATGATGAAATTGAYGTAATGCTGACATACAGGTGAATCTTCCTTTTAACTCAATTGAAAATCTTGATCCAATGTTTATTTCCTGTATGTTGTGATAGACTGCAAAAATCATTAAGAAACTCAATTGAGGCAAACTGACAAACACTCCATCAAGTTAATGACTTATTTTCCTTAGTACTATCCCCAATATTTCCCAGCTAGATATAGATCTAAAATAGACAACGGGTTCTGAATCTGTCCACAACACTGTCAAACAATTAAATTATACTTTATTACTTATAGAGTTGTTTCTTATTAATTCTTATGCAATTCCCTTGAAAAATGTTATTTTTGCATCTTATTTCTCTATAGCTACTGCCAGTGCCATCTGCTGTGGCCCGATCAGAGGATGAAACATACTAACGTCAGTGTCTCTTTTGTCATTTCTCAAGAGACCAAGACTCTCTTCTCACTCAGATTTCACAGCCTACATCCTTCTAGATTTTATCTAGTATCTGACCCTTCCATGTCAGTAACGTGGTTTTCCACATCAGTGGACTGACATACACCCTGTAATGAATTGACTATGGTTGTGAGCTTGGCTAGACAATAGAAGGCACAAACCTTTAGTAAGCAATTGCTACTGCAGAGTAACATACAGTACTTTCTACCAGAAACAGAGACAATTTTCTGACTGATTGGAAAAACTATGAGGGAAAAATCTGAAGGCCTGTCACATCTGCACATATTCTTCCTTAATTGTTCATGTACAGTTTAACATCCACTTGTATCTCCCAGTGCCTCAGTGAACAGAGCTAGAGTAAATTGGTTAACTCAGTTCCTTTTTAAGTAGAATAGCACACTTGAGATTTTTGCGAAAGGAAATAGTGCAGTTTATGTAAGACTTCTTATCTTAGCAAACTAAATGTATTCTCCAAATGCTTTCTTCTTTCATACAATAAAATTGCAGCCTATGTGATTGTCCTTTTGTGCAAAATWGAGTTTCACATTTGCTACTGTAGGAATCCTGCTGATAAGGTAGTGGCTGTGCTTAAAAACTTTCYGTGCCGTGTTTATATTATAAAACTGCCCTTTCATGGTATTTATAGAAATTTAGAATTCCAAACTCAAATCAGTAGAAGAACATCTTTTCCTGTCAAAAAGTCTGGGGCATATTCCGCAGGCTACAATGCCTTATCACTCTCTGAAGTCACAGAGAATGCTAAGGAGTTTCTCATGTGTAGGCAATTGTGAAGTAGAAATGGGATGTTTCCTCAAGGAGTGTCTAGGAAAAAATACTTGTAGCTAAAGCACAGCTTTTGAAAAGAGCTTTGCAGAAAAATGGAGAATGTCCTCTGTTTCTAATATCCTCTAAATATGAATAATAAAATTTACAAGATTGCAACTACAGGATTCTATTAAATTTTCTAATTAATTACAACCCCAAAATAATATTAAAAATTATTTTTGTCCTTGAGGTTTATTCAGTATTGCATCTTTTTTATTTTTTTAAGAAATTTAAATAATGTTTCTGTTTTTCTTTCTCAAGTTTATTTCAGACAATTCATAAACTCTACAGCACAAAAATATTGTACAATCAATATACAGCATCTGCTGATACCAATCCCCATTTGAGTCTATAGAATGATCAAATAGTTGCTACAGTGTCACTGGCATATCACTTATGGTGGGTTTTGAATGGATAAGGCAAGGTGTGATTGCATAAAGACGTGGATTTTATATAGGTATTGTGTCAGCCGGACACTACCCTGCATTTAAAGAATCCCCCCAGACTCAAATCTACTTTATGAGCTGCAGAGGAAAGATCTAAGGAAGAATATATGATACACAGTCAGCTTGAGTATTGGTATGTCTTGACTTCAGAAGTAATCCTACCAAATTTAGCAGATTTGTCATATCTGTCCATGTTTAGGACTGGTGTTCTTAAGAAGCTACTAGGAAAATATTCCTTGTGTTTTGTTGCAGTCAGAACAAATAACCTGTCTGTCCAGGATACTTGSGATAAATAATAACAAGGGAAAACTGCCATTTGAATCAAATTTTGACACTCTAATTATAGATAATCATAAAGCAAGGAGCCAGACYGCTTTCTATGTAAGGAGCTTTCATTAACTCTAGTATGTCACATTTCYCCCCCACCCAGTACAAGAACTTGCTTTAATTCATACAAATCCACAATGCTGTGGGCATTCTTAGGGAGGAGGATTTAAGTAGATTTCCTTGTTTTTACAGACCGCACTTAGACAATGTATTTGAAGTTCTTTAACAAAGCGAGTTAATAAGGTTAGTAGAAAAAGACCAAATAGAAAAAGACAGCCTTTTCTAGTGAATCACCAAGAGACAGAGGCTAATACAGGTGTTCTAAATTTCTCTCTGGAAAAGATTGTTTTTTTCTGTTGAATAGGTAAGRAAGCAAGGAGTGCCCTCTAGAAGGCACCCTGTGCCACTGTTACTGTRTAGAATTAGGCATGGTGGCTGTGGACCAAATATTCATTTTAAAAAATCACACTCTTCCTCACAAGATAAAGGGAATTTTAATGGAAAATAAAATCATAGATGTCCTTAAAGTATTTGGATTGCAATAGGACTCAGTAAATCTTGGTCATATACACCGAGTACTTTCTGCATTCTGACAAACCAAAGCATTTTCAATATAAATGTATCGAAAGGCAGGGGATGGGGATAAGCAGTACTGATCTTCTGCAGAGCATAAGGAAGGCTAGGAATAAAAATATGTGAGAAACCAASACAGTAGGCAGTTTATACAGGGACCATGAAAGAATTGACCCTGGTACTAAGATATATTATTAAAAAAAAAAAAAAAAAAAAAAAAAGCAACTGTATAATAAAATATTTGTGTATTATGATGTAAAGAAAATAAGGTACAGGGGTGTATAGCTAGACCATACAGGTCYTGATTCTTCCTTCATATAACATGCATGATTGAAAATAAATGATGCAAAGAAACTTTTACAAAAATAAAGTATCTTTAGATGTTGTTTTGTTGAAGGTTCTAGTGAAAAGATTTTGGTAGGAATAATGCATATGTAAGTAATTATTCAYTTTAGTGTTTATGACAGAAAGCTGTCAGATAAGCAGCATTTTCAGTGTGCACTTTTTTGAAACTCTTTAACTATCATGATGTAGAAAATATTCAGTATTCAAAAAATAACGTGCACAAATCTGGGGTTTTGTATTTGGGTCAAATATTCTATGTTTATTGGCTTAGAAAATCMCAAATTAACTGTAGATTCATTTTTCATTTTTCTCTTTTTGATGGGAACTCTGGTGTTAATCTCAATTGCTGTAGTTAGGAAGAAGAGACAGTCTGAAGTAATGGTGCCAATATTCTGAAGACAGTTAATAGTTCATGTCACTGGCTTTTGCAATTATCATATTGCTTGATAAACTAATGAATCAATTTCAAGTATAAAATACCAAGGACCAATTATCAAATTTTCTRTTTTTAGAACTGCTGGCTTTTGAATAAAAAAAAAGCAAAAACCTATGCAACAAATAATCTAGCCCTTGACAAAAGTTTTCCTCCTAACATTTGATTGAAGAAAAWATATAAAATAAATAAAAAAYTAGAATTAGTGACATATGATGTCAATAAGTTGTAGATTAGCATTCAAGTCATTCTCTCCAATATGCCACGGAAGCCCTCTTAATTTTATTGGCATTTAAATGGTGAAGGTGAAGSAATGGAAGGAATGATGGACAATGGTGAAGTACAGAAGAAATGGAAGTTCAACTTAATGAAATCTACCATGATATCTGGGTTTCTGATAGTARGGTACTATTCAGAGTTAGTGAATAATGTCATCCCTTCCAGAGATTTTACAAAAATCATAAAATAAAAACATACTTTTGATGATTTTCTGTAAATCCATTGATAATATAGAAATCCTGGACAAAAAAAGACCAGAGAGAGCATTAATCTGAGCAGTCATCTTAAATCTGTATCTATGTGTGCCATTCTATGTTCTCTTCACTGTCAATGGAAAGGTAATGTCTTAGTACATTTTCTCAGAAAAAAGAAGAAACTTTTTCTAATAAAAAGCTGCAAAATTGGGAAAAAAAATCTTTCTGCATTGGCTACAAAGGAAATCAAAAGTGTTTATCTTAGGTATGACATCACTGTAGATGTCTAAAGAGGAATGGACTCTTAACTACCTTCAACATGTATGAGTCCATTTCTGATTTTGTATTACTTTGACTATGTATATGCACATCTTAATTTTGTTATGACTGTCAAAATTTCTTTCTTCAAATTGCCTACCTAGTTTACATTAAAAATTTTTGTTTTAACTTTTTTTAAGTTTCTAGGAAAATCTTCYACATAAGTGATTAGTTATAATACCTTATGTCTTCCCCACTTGCTTCTTTCCACTTCAAATTATAAAATGAGTATTTTCTTGAATTTTTGGGTTTTCTAAAAAAGTGAGAATTTTAGGGAGATCTTTGTCCTTCAGTTATGTTGATCTATGGAATTAATTATGGTAATGACTCTTATTGATTTGACTTCAGAACTTAAAAGCTGCCATAGGCACTTATATTTCTATAATATAAAGTCATCTCCACTGAGGAGATGGACAGACAAAAGCATAGGCATAAAAGGGAAGTGGCACACAATTTTAGGGGTTTTTTTATTTAGTCAGGCATCTTTTAAACTTTCTTATGCTACAAAACAATACAAACCCCCTAGCATACACAACTCATATAAATATATATTCTAGATTGCTTCTAGAAATAAATATATATTTCTAGCTTGTTTCTAGAAATAAAGCACAGATGAGGATAGACTTTACCATCACTSTACACACTTAATGCAGATTTTCTTCTGGATGTTTTTTTAAAGAAAAGAAGTCATTAACCAYATTAGTATTTGGTACTGCTCTGTCRCAGGGCAGATGTTTATCTGCATGCCTCATTGCATTGTGAACAATGTGACCCATGCAATTGCYTTTCATGATGTGGAAATGATTGCTATGCAGAAAAATAAACACATAGCATTTCCCAAAATTTTACAGTAACATTCTGCTTCATAACTGGTAAYATTTTTGACTTATTTTTCCTCCATTCCATTATTTTTCCATTTTCTACACACAACTATATAGATTTCACTTAGTTCAGCCTAGGATCATATGTCTAGGTCTTAAAATTACTCATAAATCTTTGCATACTCAAAAGTGAAAAAGTTTTGATTTGTGCTATATTTATCCTTCATTAGATCAGGTTAATATTTATATTTTTTTCATAGTAAGCATAAAGTACTTACATAACCTCACTATAAAGCARAGTTATAAAATATGTCAGATGAATGCTTATGGCCTAGAAGTGTCTTTTTTCCCCTCTGACTAGAAAGGATTCAGCAATTATATACGAAGTAGATATGTACATGCATGTAAATGTGGATGTGCAATGTCATGGTTTTAAGTCTTTCCCTACTATTTGACAAGAGGAAGAAGCAAGAAAGAGGAGAAAAAAGAGAAAATATTAAATACATTATGGGATATATAGGAAGATTTCTGCCCTTCTCATTCATCTGAAATGAAGAATGAGCTCAAAACCATGAACGAGATCAGTGTTCAGTTATGCTCTGAGAACACACAAAATACAGAAGTAAGGTTTATTTCCACACAGGTAAGATTTATGTTTACAATAAAAACTTCAGCCTATAATACTCAATCAAAATGTAAACTCCCTTGCAAAGCAAGAGCTCGGTACTAATCTGCTAAAGCAACGCAGCATGAACTGTACTTCAAGTACAACAGTGCCACTTATTTTCCTGCAGAATATCAAAAACACTCACAAAGCCATCTCTGCAGGGAACTGCTATTTCATTTTTCTGTGAGCTGACAATGTGTATCTAGACAAGATACTCTCTTATAAGTAATGTGGGAATTTGATGAATATGTGAATACAAAAGGAGTAACAGGCTGATTTGCACACGCTCAGCTAAGCTATGAAAATGCCTACCTCATGAACAATGCATACTGGTTGAACAATATTTGACTTATACAGGAGGYTTGGTGTAGTTCTGAATTAGAATGGAGTACAGATAAGGATTTTATAAGGCTGATCAGTACATTTCTAGAGTACAAAGGCTCTTGAATTTTTGTACAATATTTCCCTCTGGTAAAAATGCAAGTACTAAAGATTGTAATTAGGACAAGGATCTACAAGATGAGACAGAATGCTGAGTAAAGCACTGGATTTCCATTCCAGAAACAAAACTAAGGCAAAATATATACCCAGATCTCAGACACAGGAAGTGACTTTTTTTTTATAACATGGATGATAATAAGAAAATAAAGATATTTCAAGAATGATCAACTTAATTTCATAAGACTGGAGTTTTCTAGCTGCTGGCCCTGGTAGGAAATGCGATCCTTACTTATAATCAATTTTTGATTTCTATATTGTTCAGTTAAATTATGCAATKCCTGTGAAAAAACTACACTTACAAAAATGGATTTAAATTTTTCATGTATATTTTTCATTTTCAGTGCTAAAATTTTTTTTTTTTACACATTCTCACAGGATATTTTGATATTTTAGGTACTAAAGCCTCCCTACATTTCTCATAAAACACTTATAAAAGTGTTAGGATTTAAAAAAAAAAAAATTAAAAAAAGTTTTTAAAAAGTGCTGAACCTGAATCCACTTGGATAAAATTTTGAATTGATACAGTTGAAAAAAAGCAAATGAAATCAATKATGTGAAAATGCACTTTCAAACTCCTAGACTTGTCATGTTGAAATGATCTAAAAATAGAATTGGAAAATGATGGTGCGGATACCCAAGACCATACAGAAAATTAGGGCAGATGCTTTTATGCAAGTGTCAACACTTTTCCAGAGCTGAAGTTAACAAGCTTGATTTTACAGAAGAGAAAAAAATCAATAAATAAACGGGGTTACAAAAGCAGTTCAGGGCAYAGAACAGTGAATCTTTAATCTAGAGAAGGGGTAGCCAAGAATAAAAGAAGCAAGCCCTTTTATTAGCCCTAGATTTCAAAGCTGTCGTGGACAATAGCATGTGAATGACTTGCAGTTTAATGTCATGAAATGCTAGGTTCTAGTCATGTAGAAATTCTTTCCCCAGCATTCTGTATGGGGATTTGATCATTATTTCTTGGGGAGCMCACTGAGCAGTAAATAGCATGAGAATTCACTACCTCTTACCTCCCCATTCAGAATCCACACAATATGTTTTAACAATTTATAGTTCCCTTGTTATACAATTGGCGACTTTTTTTCCTACTATGACTGATGATTTATATTAAGGATTACAAAAACAGCATATGTTAGGAGCTTCAGTTCCAAACCACTAACAGTTTCATAGCCTGGATCCTTTTAAATATTCACCCAAGTGTATTATAATGTGTATAACATGATCCAGGGGTTTTTTTAATAGCGGTTAAGATTCTAATTATTTGAATCTTTTAATATTTTTAAAGTCCACCGATTTCAATAGAAATATGAATCTAGTGTAATTGGTAGAAAAACTACATTTATTGGATCAGAACATTATGTCATATTTATTAAGTCTACTTATTTGAATAATGATAGAAAAAAATGCAAAATGTCAAAATCACAGAGTAAAATTAGAGAAGATTTTCATTCTAAATTAGTGACAGTCAAATATCTAAAAAGGAAAAATGTAGAAGAAATTTAGGGACACTGGAAAAATCCAGGGTCAGGTATTGTTTTGGCTATGTGGCATTATATTAAGGGATGTGGCTGCAACTGATCATAGATGGAATCCTAGATAAGGCGCCAAAATTTTCACATTACACTTCTATTACTGACCACTATCTCCAGATATCCCTGCRCAGAGAATAAAGGTATGGCTGTGGCATAAGTGATCCTTTCAGTTGTGCCTGCTAGCAACGCTTCATTGAGCCATTGCAGTTATATTACAGTTCACAGTTATAATTTAGTATCTTCATAGTAACATTCTAGCAACAGTGTAATAATTTCTCATACTGTCCTAAAGGAGRTCAATGTTTTCACTGGACTTGCCTTAATCAAACAAATTAAACTTAATAGAAAGGACAATAGTTTCCATGCAATGCCACAGAGCACATGGTGAGAATCTTGGGGGTGRTAKYGTGTAGAGCYRGGAGCTGAACTTGATGTTCCTTGAGGGYCCCTTCCAACTCCACTTTTTCTGTGATTCTGTGAAGTAGAAAKGTCAAACAATCCACAATTCTATCAGGCACCTGACTCTGAATAGAAAATTCAAAACTGTGAGTACTTTCAGAATTTAAATCTTCAGTAATTCAAAGTGAATCCGTTCTGAATGAAGAAAAGGCAGCGCTTAAAATAGTGTAATTTTTTGTTTGCTTGTTTGATACAGCTGTATTTATTAGATAAAAATATTTAATATATAGATCGCAATTCTTAAACTGTAGAATTTGACTGAGACATGTCTAAATAAGGAATTATATAATAATTATAGATATCTTAAATTTCTGCAGATTCGTGCAATTTTTTTTTACTACAGGTTCTCAKTAATTTTAGACGGACTTAACACATCTGCATATCCCAGTTGTCTGAATTTCAGGACTGCTACAYTTCCTTTGCTATTCTTCACTTTTCACTTGATTGTCATATCTTTATGAGATTTATAATACGATATGGATTTTCGCCTTTCAGTTTGTAATGAAAACATTTATTCTTGTTCAGTTGGATGTCAAGACCCGTGTGGTTTGGCAGAGGCAATAGTCTGAATAGATTTAATCAGATTTAACCAGTCAGTTTCCTTTGGTTAACAAGAAAAGGACAGAGAATCAATCAGTGAAAACAAAAAAACATATAAATTTTAAATGGAGTATATTAGAAGCAGTAACTTTCACATAACTACCATAAAAAATGAAATTGCTTGTGTAAAAGTGCTCTTAGTTCTGATCTAAATTAATGAAAAATCATGCTGAAATTTATCATGGAAACCTATTTTCTTACAGCACCTTGTGCTGCATTTTGACACTTAAGAGATGAATCTCCTAGAGGGGTGTCATYTTCCAATGCAGATGTACTTCCTTCTGTAGAATTGCACCTGCTAATTAAAGACAAGTTTCAGTAGTATAAGAAGTATTAGTCAAGCWTTTAAAGCTTTTCATTATAAAACATGTCCTATTATATGCACCTCAGATACAGTGCTGGACTCAGRTGTATATTACTGCTGTTCTAAGGCGTCACAGGTAAGTATATATATTTGCTGTTGATAAGTGTTGTCCTCATAGGGAGAAATTCTGTATGCAGATGTTCCTTTTCATTACTGTTATGAGGTAATAGAGAGCAGAAGCAGAAAATATCAGTTGACTGTTAAGGGTTAAACAAGCCCATGGTTAGAAATTCATGGGGGAAGCATTCATATTCCTCTAACTAAGTCTGAGGTTTTGATTTGCATATCATAGTTCATTTACAGTTCAGGAAATGAGTTCTGTTCTGAGGAAACTTTTARGAAAAACTGTAATTCTGAGTAACCTGCTATTTTTTTTTTCCCTCTTCTGTGGCAATATCAGTAATATGCTACATAGAGACTTCCTTAATTCTTACTTGTAGAATAATAGAGATGTCTGAATTCCAAACACAATGTTTTCCTTGTATCTCTCTGAGAAACCTATTTACACAACTGGATTTTAAARAACCATTTTGTGTTAGTATGGAGCTTCTCAAGGAACCTTTAGATGTGGATCTTGATTAATTCTTTTTATTTGTAAAGTTGAAATAATTTCTTCTCATGAGAAATTCTGGTCTTTACCACAGTAAAAGGTCTATTGCTGTAACACACATCATAGGTCAGAATAATAAAAATGTATTTAAAATAAAAGTTTGGAAATTAGGTCTTTAAAATATATTACTCAGAGTATTAAAAATAGATTTAAAATGTAAATCCTTTAGTATAATACCTTATTCTGTATATGCATAATATTAACATCTACTTCACAGAGCTGCATAAATCAGTGCATGGCTCAGAAATAAAGTCTTACTTGCAGTGACAGATACATAACAAAGCTGGACTTGTGGGAGGTGGCAAGTTGAGTTAACTAGTTTTAGTTCTGTTTAGATACGTCTGACAGATTGAGATCATATTTTTTATACTCAAGTTGTAAAGGTCCCTTTCACCACAAGGCTTTTGACTCTGTTCTCACCAGCACAGGGAGTTCTGAAAAACAAGAAAACCAGACCAAACACATTCATAGTCTTCATTATGGCCTTTTATGGCTTTATGTTTTAATAGAATCAACGAGGTCCTGATGCATCTGAAGGTATATTGTTATGATGCAATTTACTGTATTGGAGAAGCAACTGAGCAACTTCTGGAAAAAGGAGTAATGGGTACAAAGAATAGAATAATCAAGTTAGTACTGCTTTTTTCTTTTTTAATTTTTACACTGGTGTTGATACTGTTACCCAATTATTCTAGACATCTGTGGTGATACCTCTTGTTGTACCTGATAATTCAGCATTTCAGAAATATCACTGCATGATGGCAGGTGATATGTTTTAAGTAAATAATGTTTTAAAACTGCAAGTATATTTGCCATAAATAATACTGCCACTATGATCAGGTGTACTTCTGTCAACAGTACAGAACTTGTTGTACTTCTGCAGCACAACAAAGTTTGGAATTTTTCCCTCTGTGATAGGAGTAAGGATTCAGGAATGAGTTCCTGTCAGTCTTATRCACTTTGCAGTTCACACATGTAGAGGGAAAAGGCTTGGCTGCTGAAAAGAAGCCAGCCTGAAGGGTCTCCATTGGTGTGGGTGCTGAAGTGCTCCATATCACATTTATTTCAGGGGTGCAAAAATCTCTCTGTTGGTCTCACATGGGGTAACATGGTCCAAGAGACTGGCTCAAGCTTTGCTGACAACAGAGTTTGCAAAGTTCACTACAAAAACATTTTCCCAAAGCAGTCTCCACCTTCAGCAAACACTGCCAGGTAAAGGAGGAAACCAGCTTGGCTGCCCTGACCTTTTCAAGAGACCAGCAATTTCTGACTGCCCCACAATTCTGGTTCCAGCCATGCCAAGTCTGAAAGAGACAGCAACAATGTTTGGGGACGGAGAGATATAGAATATGATAGTATTTTGGGATACCCATGACACTTGTGGTTTGGGCGATGACTTTTGTTTGTTTGTTTGTTTTCCCCTAATGATTTACAAGATTGTGTATTCTTCGTTTTAGTCTTATTTGCAAAATATTGCCTCAACAGAGGCAATGTAGTAGATTTTTCTTACAAAGTTTTTTTCATATTTAGAGAAAATATTTTAATTTTAAATTAGGAAATTATTAGAAAGTTCAGGGTGAAAAAAGAGACAACTCCCTCCTCATAGAAATCCAGTAATACTACTTAAATATAGCAAGAAACATAGCATTTTTGTGATTACAACATTTATTATCAACCATAGTACTGTCAAGTGTTTCCTTTTTGTTTCTATCATGCTGTTTGACTGGTGTTTGTTGACATTTCACTAACAARTCCTATTAGAAAAAAAATTGTATTGTATGCTAATACACTAATTGCTTTATAAATGCCACTTAGTATATATTAATCTCATGAACACAGGACATTTATAAAATATGGGTAAAATCTTGTGACACTAGTTTAACTCTGGAGTAAACCCATTTATTAAAATGACATTAAAATCAGATTATAATTGAAAGCTGACAAAAATTGATTTCTTCTTCYTGTATTAGAAACATGAAGAACACTTGGTGAGTGCCTCCAGGCTTTTGACTGGCTGTTCTTCCATTCCATTGTACAAGTGATCTAATAACGAGATTAAAGTCATGCTTCTACAGTATTTCTAGTCTTATGATCTTACATGCTTAACTCTGTAATTAGAGGATTTCAAAGGAGAATGTCAAAAGTACTTCCTGCTTTAGTACCTTGCTTGTTCTGCAGCCATACAATTCAAGGGTACTTGTAGAAATATACCCATATTAATGTGGTTTAATATATCTCCGATCAAATTCCAAGTAATGGAAGTGTGTGCCCTGCCCAGGGCCTTTCCTTCCTTGGGAAGTCCCAAGGATGGTGAGCAGGCAGCTGCTGCCTCAGCTGGAACTTCTGAGGAAGAGTAGCCCCTCGAGCCTCTCTCTCCTGAAGCAGAAAAAGCACCAGAGTCTCTTGTTCTCAGTGAAGAGGTATAATCACCAGGGTCACAGAACGATGTGGAAGCCTGTCCACAGCCTCTCAGGGCACTGGGCACAGCAGGGGATGAGTCCAGAAGTTTCTGTACCAGTTCCTGTCTGCTCCGTACCATTTCCCATCTGCTCCATTGTTGTAAGGGTACCAAGTATGGCCCTTTGTCAACATGGATCAAGAGCTTTCCCAGTGAGGAGGTGCTTGTGGCCAAGAGCTTTTCCAATGGGAAGAAGATATGACAGTAGGAGAGAATACCAACGGGAAGAAGTTGTGAGACTCCAAGAAATTTCCCAATGGGGAGCYGGGAGAAGCTGAGACCTGTACCAATGACAGGTACATGTGAGAGTCTCAAGAATTTTCCCAGTGAAGCGATGGGACACCCCAAAAGTTGTACCAATGGGAAGAAACAATAAGGGTCCAGAAGCTTTATAAGGGGAAAGAAGACAATGAGACATGCCAAGAGCTGCATGAGTGGGAAGAAAATGTGATTGTCCAAAAGGCGTACCAATGGGAAGACAGGGTGAGAGGGCAGCAGGACTGTGAATGAGAAGACAAGAGATTCCAAGAGCTGTCCCTATGGACAGATATGAGAGTCCCAAAAGATTCCAAATGGGAAGAAGTTCACGAGCCATCCCAATGGGAAGTTGAGAGGTACCAGGCATTCTCACCGTGGGAAGATGTGCACTTGTAAATCTCCCAGTAGGACAACAGGAGAGAGTCAGAATTGTCCCAAGCGAGAGACAGCAGCAAAAAGGAGCTGTCCCAAGAATCAGACTACAGGGTCCAAGAGCTGCCTCAATGAGAAGAACTGAATGACCAAAAGCTGTCCTAACAGGATGAGGGTATGAGCAGCCAGGAGCCGTCCCAAAGGGGACTGTTGTGGTGTGCATTTCGGSTTTCCAAARTTCTGTATCTTTTGTTATCTGTTTTATAATGGTTTGTTCCTRTACCCCCATGCCCAAACCCTCTGTGGTCTTTCCCTGGTGATGGGTCTTGTCAATCACCCTGTAACCCTGCCTAAAAGTMTGGTAAATTCTGGTGGAGATGCTTGGTGATTTGGCAAGTTCTCAGGTTCCCTCATTCTTTYATCATTCTGTTAAGTGTCCCTGTTCTTGGTCACTCCCCTTCTTCGCTGAGATTAGTTCTAGGTACTCTCCTGCTCGGTGTATGCCCCCTGTACTTAAGGTGAGAACAGAAGGCCAGAGCTCACTCTGCACATGGGCAGCCCTCTGGGTGGAATAAAGCCTAGTGAAACCCACGTGAGAGTCCTCCTTTTCTTCCACGCCATCCATGTTTCTGCTTGAGGTTCAGACCCTCCGAAAAGGTACGAGGCTGTACCCCTTATATGGGGACCGGTGAGAGAGCTAGCTGGTTAGCAGCACYRGACACCTCCATAGGGGACATGACGTCAGCTCCAAGATCAGGGACAGCCCTTTGTGCCCAGTGAGCAATGAGGAGCCCCAGACTTGTCCCCTGGGGAGGCCAAGCTCTCTCAACAGCATGGGCRCAGAGGTGGCAGCAGAGGCAGCCCATGCCCTGCCCAGAGCCTCTCCTGCCACAGGGAGTCCCACAGACACTGAGCCAGCAGCTGCTGCCCCAGCCAGAATTGCTGACGAGGAGGAGGAGCCYGAGAACCTCTCACTCTAGAGGAGGAAAATGCAACCGGTTCTTCTGTCCTCAGTGGGGAGTTGACATCAATAGGGACACAAACCACTATTGCACTGTCCCATGCAACAGCCTGGCCAGCAGCCAGGCTCCCCTGCACATAGACCAGAACATCACCAGTGAGATCTTGGGCAAGGCTCTGCTGGAGATACAGGCATCGAGGAATGGTATGCCCTACAGCAATGGCTGYAGAAATGGCAGCAATAGTTCCCCAAAAGGGAAGAGAGCTCAATCCCTGCCCTGCACAGCCCTCCAAACCCTCCCCTTGCCCAGCCAGCTGGCTGCCCAAGCCCTCAGTGGACAGCTGGCTGCCCCAAGAAGTGTCCCTCCCATTTCAGGCCGGCTCTGCGGGTGCTGCCTGCACTGTTCCTGTGTCCCTGCCTGCAGGCACAGCTAGAGGAGTACCACAGCCAGGGAACCAACAGCAGGGATTGCTCCCAGAACCTCCCTGCAGTACTACAACACACACTTCTGCCRAAACAAACGGGAGCTGGGGTTTACAAACAGTAAGGTGAAGAAGATGATGAAGAAGACAATGATAAAGAAGAAGAAAAATTCAAAAATACATAGAAGAAGAATAATAATAAGGATACAAATTTAAAAATACATAGATGGAGAAAAGAATTAATGAATACGCAAAATTAGCAAATAATTTACATTTATTATATTTTGTATATTAATATTACAGTATATGATATAAACCCACAAATATACAATATGTTGTAATTATGATACATTACACATTCCCAGGAAACTTCCAAAGAAAGAACACTGTTCAAATTACTTAAGATTCTGTATCTTTTCTCATAAAATTTGTAAGGCATAARAAAAGTGTCTACAGATTTAATTTCTTATCTCTCAGAGTTATTGATATATTTTCAAACTCAAGTCCCAGTGAGTCACCTGTGAGGAGTGACTGCACAGCCACTGACACCATCGTGTGATCTCCCACCTGAGCTGGGAGGTCAGGGTTTTCTCTTCTCTCTAAAGGCAAACTAAATCCACACATTGAGCCTGGCTCATAAAGAACTGTAGTAGAAAGGCCTTTGCACCAGGGCTGTGCAGCCCGGACAGCAAAGCCATCACAGGCRTGCTCTGACACTGGTGATGGCCAGGAAGTCAGGCAGTGTTAAAAAGCAAGCGTGTGTTTGGCATGGAAAGGAAGAACGATTGCTCCTTTGGAGGCTCTGTGTGGCTGCAAAGGTRCTGTAAAAGCTCTTTTCACCATTTTCACATTTATTTTGCGCACAAAAATCCACCAGAAGGAAACTTCCAGGTGACCCTGTGGCTAAAGCCTTGAACCCTCTACTTCCCTGTCCTTSCTGAGGGCTTGCTCAGCAGAAGGCAGCTGTGGACCTCCCTTCTGGAGTCCATAAAACTAGAATCACAGAATGTTTTGAGCTGGGAGGGACCTTAAAGCTCRTCTAGGTCCAGCTGATTATCTTCTGCTCTTGTTCCCCTCTCTGACAGGTCTTTCCTATTTCTTTCTATCTCTCTATCTCACACTTTCTGTTAAATAAAATTAACTAATGAAAATTTCACATTTACATCAATGAAAGCCATTTCTGTTCTTCCAGGAAAGAGCAGGGCATTAATTCTTTGAAACAATTACTGTTGTATTTTTAAAATAATCTCAGTATAGTAAGTTTTACCTGAAATTAGGCTTCATAAAAAGCAAACTGACGATGTTAATTTGTTTGTTGCTTACAGTACAATATTTTTAGCAATTTTCTCCAGACTTTGTTTTTAATAAAAAAATAATAATAAATACATCAATAAATAAATTCTCACGGTCTTTTGAGAACAACTGAATGTTCAAGAAGGTAATCAAAAGTTGTTTTCTCATATTAAGCACTTTATACTTTTGTTATCTGCACRTCTGTGTATCTGCCATTTTAAATTAGTCAAGAGGCATAGATTTTTCTTCATTTCAATAAGAGAAGCTGTTTTACTCAACTACTGCAACTAAGTCATTCATTCTACAATCATCTCCTATGAAATYGTTGGAGCAAAGAATGGATGGAATATTTTTCCAAGCATCCTTCACAATTTTCARTTATTTGTCATTAAGTCCTTTCCTCCTATTAAGCCAACTGACTAGATCTAGTCCTCATCCTTTGATTCTCCCCCGTGCATTCCTTTCTTCTCTTACTTATTTTTCTTTCTGCATATTTTTATTGCATACAATAATTAACTGCAAAGTCATTGGTTCTATTTGTTCCTTTGCTGCCCCTAGAATTCTGAAAAATCTTTGCAGCCTCCTTACTAGGTGGTTCAGGCAATTTACCTTSAAATATTTTTAACCGGGTTAATTAGCATTTTAAAGTTAATTGAAATATCTGTTTTGAAGGTTGTTTTATAAATCATGTTAAAATGAGCAAAAGTTTCACAAATTTATTTTCTGAATAAATGAACATCTATACTCAAATTTTCCATTCTCTTTAAAAAATGTTAATATTAAATTTTGTTAAAAGGTTTTGGGGTGTTTCTCCAGTTTCCCTTCATTATGCTTTTTTTCAATATCAACTGTGAAAAGTAGGAAAAAGAAACAAACAAAACAAGTAAGAACAAAAACAACARCCTAAAAAGAACAAGAAAAGATGAATGAGAAATGAAGGAGACTAATARTTAAACAAAATATAATACTATTATAGTTCTTATTTTAGTTTGAAGTTTCACTGTCAAGAATATTCATCAAAGATAAAGTCATTTTTTAACAGCTCCATAATGCATTTCATTTCAAACCACTTTTTGCATTCCCTTTTCTATTTATAGCCCAAATTATCAAATCCTAAATGGGAACTTCATCATTTTAAAGAAGCCTTTTAATAGAAAAAAAAGTGTATTTTCAGTTTACTGAGTATTTGTAATTGATTAAAAAATGCAGTTGCCTGTCTCAAAACACTGTCAAGGCCACAGAAGAAATTTGCCATGAGATAAGCCACCACAGCAGGAACTTGACATAAGTACAGAAGAGAGGAATTTGCATCATAAACAATAAAATCTGTATCATTGACTTCAGCATATGGTCTCATTTGCACCTTAATTCAGGCAGAGGCATCTCCTAACAACTGGATCTTAACAGTATTGTTTTGTACTGTATTTCTTATATAAGAAAGACATTTTGAAGGAGAGCAAAGGAAATGACAGTGAACCAGTAATAGTGTACCAGAACAATTCAGGAGGAAGGAAAGGAATGAGTGAAGGTTTTCGGTCTTCTCAAGATGGGAATGGGAGTGTGACAGGCCACTGTCCAAGAAGACAGGAAAAGCATCCATAGGAGAACAGCAATCTCTCAGCAGGAGATGCTAAAAAGATGTCTTGGAGTGATACAGCATGACTGCAGGGCTTTAACTCTCTATTTGTACTGCCTAAAACAAAACAGAGAGCTGAAGCGACTGTTTCTTCCCCACAGCTGGTCTGCAAATTGTGTCTCTTGAGCAGCCCATATTTAGGCCAAGATTACTAGCTTTGTGTGTCAGAAATACCTTTTTTGCAAGAGTGGCTTTGTAACAAGTCTGTGGTTAATTAAAAGAYTTATTCTTAAAGAACAGGCTTAAGGTTCTGTTTTGCTGTTCTGACTTATTATCAAAGCCATTCTTCAATGGAAACCTTAGYAATTGTGATTTCTGTCTGTTTCTTTCAAATCTTTTTCAAGACTTTGAGTCTGCTAGGGAATTTTAAAACTTATGGACTGTTCAAACTGGAGCTTTTTTCATCAGACCATTTATTATATGGGGCAAGTTTAATTTTGGAAGACACATGTTATTTTTGCTTCCTCAGGGTGAGGAATATATTGACTCAACAGAAATTCATCCTGTATAACTGAAGAGCCCTCAGTGTGAAGGTAAATATCTCAAACAAAGCAAAGCATGACTGATATCCATTTAGGATAATCAGTAACCTTATATACTAAGCTTGTAGCAGGTGTTCTCATCTTATTTAATACTTATAGAGACTTTTTTCTTAACAAAATAGAAATTAAAGAAAAAATTTGCTTTCAAACCTTGTGATAGGGAGCAGGGATATTTCTCTCAAATCTTCTTTATGGTAAGCAATTATCAAATCTACCAACCTTGGGCAAATTTTTGATTGGTTTATCATAATTCAGCAGCTATTTAGGAAATGTTAAAACAGAATAATGAAGGAATTGCATATTGGAATCACAATAGAGTCTGGAGTCACAATATATTCAAATGGAATCACAATATAGAATTTAGTGATCTCTGAATCTTTATCTGTTTTAATCATCAGCACACTTAAGCAGTTTTACTACACCACAGCTATSGAGATAAGTAAGAAGCATTTAAAATAGCTTACTAAATTAAATACATTCAAATAAAAGCCAGGAAAATATTTCAAATTTAATTTAAATTAAGATAAGCCTTGCTTTACTGAATTAAAAAACAAAACAAAACAAAACAGTAGATCCAACATTTTAATTCAAAAGAGAATTTTATTTTTGTCATGACATTTTATTTTTTTCCCCCAACATATTCTGTTACTTTAAGATTGTTAGTTTCATAGCTTTTTTCTTTCTGGGTTTTTTCAGAATTCTAGTTTTATTTCTTAGTACAGTAACTTGAATTTTCTGCATAGTCTCTTCCAAGTCCCTAGGAAAATATTTTTCTCTCCACTTTTTTGTTTTGGCTATAAATCTGTTCCTTGCTGTAAGTAGGTCCCCTTGTCACTTCAAGAATCTCTCACTTTTTCTCTATGTTGTAAAAATCTTTATTTTTGGTTATAGCAAGGTTAAGGAAATAAATGTACAAAATAAAAATTACATGTAGGATAAAATTTAATACTGCAAGAACTAAAGAAGAAGAATGGGTTTGTCAAGTCTACTTTCTTTTCAGCAGCACTCTTAAAGGCAAGACAAAATTTTCACAAGTGCCAAAAAGTAGTGTACAGTATAAATAAATATCTTTTTCATATAGTCAAAAAGTCTCATTTATTCCCACAATGCTGYCTTGGAAAGCACTTTTTTAACTTCTGTTCTATTTTGGAGGTAGAATGAGTGAGGAAGTTCTCTTTCTTTTTAATGCACAGCAAGAAGATAACCGTGGTTCCGACACGTGACTTAGCATCATTTTTGACAGCTCATTGCCTCCATATTCTGAGTCAACTCCCTTGTGCCTTCCTACCATCAGCATTAGAAGTATTCACTGTGCTGAAAATGCCATATATAATTAGTGATAAAAAGTATTTATTCAAAAGAAAAAGTGATGAAATAAGGTGAAATATAGTTACACTGTGTAGAGTTCACTTTGAAATGGAATGAGACAATGATCYCTTCCACACCTACCTTTCTTTCTCGCTTTTGCCAAACTTTGAAAAAAAATGTGCAGATAKCTCTTTTTGCTTATAGATAAAATTGTAAAACAATGTGCAGCTGCAGTGATTTTTTTGTTAGCAAAAAACAATTTTCTCTTGAAGTACAATTTCTTTTTTTCCTGAGAACTCAGGTTATTACCTCATCTGTCGAGCTCTGTCCAGGGGCTCCTTTCATGATTTTCTTGTATTATTCATGCAGGAGCCTAAAGCTGATTTTTAATATTTATATACTATAAGAAGAACTTGTGTCTCAGTCTGACATAGATGAGCTGCAGAACACAAAACATGAAACAAGGACCAGCAATGAAGACAAAGAGCAAGATGATGTAGGGGAACTAATGTTATGGATTAATTCTTTTGGTGTAAATAAATTCCTCAATAYTTGATTATGGTACTCATACACCTTTCTACTGAAATTAATAGAAAAAAATTTGAAGAGAGAAGTAAACTTTATTTCAGTAAGAATTTTGGTGTCTGAGTCTCCCAACACCATCTAAATTTTAGGTATTTAAATTCCATCTTTCTTCTGAGGCTTGAAGTTCCATAAATATTTAATGCAAACCTTGTTATCATGTTGAGAAGTATCTGGTTTTGGAGGGTGAGAGGAAGGTGGAAACACATACATCCCTCCTAAACTGAAAGTCATGTTTAGGTAAATAGATGCTCTTAAGTTCTTGGAGGGGCTCAGTCATGCTTAGAGTGAGACTAAGAAATTTCAAATAAAATTAGACAATTTCTATGTCTAATCATAATTTTATTCAGCACATTGCTTTAAACATGAGGATACTCTGAGTTTTTCACAAAAGTACAGAATTTTTCTTTGGTTCACTACAAAACCAATAGTAACCCAGCTGAAGAATTTTCCTAGCAAGAAGGAATTAATTTTTTAATTCCCTGGGCCAATCCTAAAACACCATCTGATTATAGAAGAACATTGTGACTATTTCCAGAAACAAAACAGATAAATGCCTTGTAAGATTATTGTGAAAATATAAATTCAGGAATAAAAGGAGGAAATTGAGTTTTGAAAACTTCTGAACCTCCTCTCAATAACATTATTGAATCACAAGAGATTAAACCCATTCACAGTTCTATTTTCYTTTTAAAAAAACATCTGAAATTAATTTTTAATGGTTTTCCAATTTGTCTTCAGGCTGAAATGCAGACACAATTAATTAAGTTGAATGAAAACTTAATTTCAGCTTGCAAAATATTATAAGATTGTTTGAAAAATCCTATGCAAAACTGTCAAGTTTCTGCACAATGCAGAAATTATCAACACACTAAACTTTTAAAACTGCAGGAAACATTTGTTTTGAATTGACAATACTAAATCATTTATGATTATTGCAAATATTTTGATGACAGCTCTGCACTAAAACATGATCAAAGTTCTGTATTTTGAAAACATTATGTACAAAGTGGAATAGTACTGATGCTTCTAGAGAAAAATGTCTTATTATAGAATTAGATGTTTCTTCCATAGTTGATAGACGAGGCTAGCTAAAAATATTGTGGCTTTGATTTGTGGCTGAACATATGTATCTTGACACAAATTGCAATGGACTTCTGAGATTTATTGGTAAAGATTACAGTTGATACTGGTTTGATGCAGTTTTCCCTATTTTCCATTTACTGTAAGGATATATGGATGAAGAACTCTTAGAGTACATGAATGAAGAAAAACATGTACTGAAAGAGAAGTGGCTCTCATATTTTTATTGCTTTCTTTTATTTTTTTACTTCTCACAATTTTTGCAGTTCAATAAGTCTTACCAGTCTGAATTTAAATAAAATTTTGTTTCCTGCACATCAATTTGAAAAAAAAAAAAAAAAAAAAAAAAGAAATTTTAGGAAAATGGGAATTATTGAAAGTATGTGAAAGGATGCTGTGGATGCATAGCTGTCTCTTGCAATAGTTGGTGAACTACTACTGAGGGGATTTTTTTTTTTAAGTTTTTTTTTTTTTATTATTGTGCAAATGTGAAAAACAAAGAGGAAGAGAAAAGAATATGCTGTGGAAATGGAAAATCTGCTTCTGGGACCTAAGAAAAGTTTGGAGAATCTGCCTAAATGAAAATCTAAGGTCAGATAAAAATATTACTACCTGCTCATTTCCATCACAGAAGTGTTTTGCCAACTGGTGATTGTATCACATTTCTAAATATTCTACAGTCATGCACTTTTAGTCCCCAGAGATGTAATAATCTGTATGTTGGCAAATCCCTATAACTGGGATGTTTTGAAGACCATATAGTCAATGAGTTATGGGACACAAGTTTAACAGGGTTTGTTTTCTGCTTTTGATTATCAAAAGATGCAAAGGAAAGCAAAACTAGTTTATGCAGACAATTTGCATGGTAGAATGGATATTTACATTTTTTTTAATTACATGAACAAATGTGCTTGACTTGATTTGTTGCTCCCCAAGTTCTGAAAACTTTATTTCATGCACTAGTAGTGAATATGACAGAATATTCTCTGCCAGAAAATGTGAGAATGGGACAATGACATAATGCTAATTCAGCAATTGCTCTTTGATGGTTGCACCAAAAATTAAAAAAAAAAGTTAGCTCAGAGTCTTGTGACTGAAGTCTGGTCTGATTCCTTTGGGACAATATTATTTTGTTTTTAACATTCAGAATTTTGTCCAAGATTAATCACAATCTCATCAGGAAAAATATATTTGCAGTAGTGGATTTGGAATTTATTCCCCTTCCTTCCACCCCCAGTATTAACAGGACAGAAGCGRAAATAAAAGGCATATTTTGATGAATAACATATTAAGATTATTGATTAAGTTTACCATTGTCTTTAAATGTCTTAATGCAGTGAAACTTTTCAATAGTATTCCTTCTGCCTGATTTGTAATACTGCAAGCCACAAGTAATTTTTTTCCATCTTTCTGAAAAACCACTCTTGTGGCAGAGAGTGCAAATAGCTTAGTGTATTTTGTTCAAGGTCAGTGGAAAAAGTAACTGCCATAGTGTTAGTGTGGATTTCTTTCTGAGATGCCTTGTGGCACTGGTGGCTGCTGGGAGGACTTCATGCCTGCCTGTACTTCATTTCAGCTGCTAATACTGATCTGACAGTTCTTGACCTGTGGGTAATATGTGGTCTATCATCTCCTTACTTTTCTTAGTCCATTTCTACTCTATTTTTCTCCTTTTTTTTTTTTTCTGCCAATGTAGCCTTCTATCACATATCTTGTTTCAATSGAAATAGAATATTGCTTAAGTGTGGCAGATTATCTTTTCATACGTTTTACCTCTATTCTCTCTGAAATCCCTCTAGCCTGTCCACAAGATAAAACCAAATCTTTTTTTAAAACATCCTGAATAGACAAAAACTTTGCAGGCTGTTGCTAGTTTTCAAACTAATCCTATGTAAAGGATTAAAACAAAAAATAAATGTGGGAATAAAKTATTTAATTTATTTTTTCGTATCAAATATTTGGTTTGAGTTAAAGCTCGATTTGGGAAAATTATAAGGGAGACAAAACTCTGGAAATGCCATTTCTGTACTTTGGCATACAGATACTCAGGTCTTATGGGAATGCCTATTTCAAGGCAGTACACATACCCTTCTGGCAGTACTGAACTCACAATGGGCAGAAGGAGCCTGAGGATAGTGGAGCTGATAGGCTCTTTTCACTGGTTTTGCATATTTGCATTTAAGCCATGCATACCTACATTTGCATGACACACTCTTAGACTAGGTCAAATGAAAAATAGACACCATAGGAGCTGACTTCCAATTTCTTTTAAATACACCCTTTGATTATTTTCAGTGTGGGTCAATGACTATTGACTAGATCTCTATTAGCTGTAGTGCTTAAGAGCTGAGTTTCAGCACCCGGAACACATGTAGTCTCCTATTCTGTAATATCCAGGCTTAATGTCCAAATTATAGAATGGTTTGTGTTGAAAGGGACATTTTAAGGTCATCTAGTCCAACCTCCCTGCCATAGTCAGGTGTGGGGGTTCGGAGCTCTAAAATGCACTCTAACAATCAGGGACATTTTTCACTAGTTCAAATTTATCAGRGCCCTATCTAACCTGACTTTGAACACTTCCAAAGGTGGAGCATACATAACTTCTCTGTGAAACCTGTTCCAATGTCTCACCACTTTGATAGTATTTTTTTTTTCTTACATCAAATCAAAATCCATCCTCTTTTACTTTAAAACATTGTCCCTGTCACTGCCTGCCCTAGTAAAAAGTCTGTTCCCATCTTTCCTATAAACCTGCTTTAAACACTGAAAGGTCACCACAAAGTCTCCACTGAGCCTTYAGCTGAACAACCCCAACTCTCTCAGTCCAACTTCATAGGAGAAATTCCAGCTCTCTGATATTTCTGGGGTTCTCGTCTGGACCCTCTTTGACAGGTCCCCATTTCTCTTGTGCTGGGGAACCAGAGCTGGATGCAGCACTCTGGCTGAGATCTCGCAATGGCAGAGGGGCAGAGTCATCTCCCCTGATCTACAGGACATACTGCTTTTGGTGCAGCCCAGGACACTGCTGGTTTTCTGGGCTGAAATGGCACTATACCAGCACATGGTCAATTTTCATCCACCAGTATTCTCCAAMACTGAGACAGCTGCATTCAATTCACTGATGTCCCAGCCTGATTTGATACCAAGGATTGCTCTAACTCACGTGCAGAGCCTTGCAGTTTGCCTGGTTGAACATCACTGATATTCACACGGGCATATTTTTCAAGCTTGTCAGGGTTCTTCTGGATGTCTTCTCTTCCCCTCAACAAATCAGCTGCACCASTAAGATTGGTGTCATCTGGACACTTGCAGTCCATTCCACTGTCTAAGTTATTGATAAACATATCAGGGTAAGAACCTCTGAGGGACACCACTTGTTACCGATCTCCATTTGGACACTGAGCTGTAGAATGAAACCTTGGATGCAGCCAACCAGCCATTTCCTTACCCATCAATTATTACTTCCATCAAAACCTTCTCTCTCCAATTCAGCAGAAAAAATGTGTCAAAGCCCTTATATATGTCCAGGTAGATGACATCCATAGCCCTTCCCTTGCCCACTGATGTAGTCACTACTTAACAGAAGTCCACTAAATTAGCCAGGAAAGTTTAGAGCCCAGCCTTTCATCTTTTTGTTTTGGTCTGTTCTTTTTAAAGAGTTTATACATAAGGAGCAATGTATTTCACATAAAATCCTGCAACATATTTTCCATACAGTGACCCATTATTTTTTATTTTGGTTTTATGAGTTTCATAAAAATATGGCAAAATATATTAATTTTCCAGAAATACAGATAGAAGAACTTTGTTACCCAAATAAAGCTGTTATGTTTTTATTTTTTCACGGRTAAAATTATCTGGTTTTAAAACATATAAAGATAAAATCTTTGTGCAAATGTGAAGGAGAATGTAGGAGTTATAGACCTACACTACTTACAGACATTGTAAATACAAAAGAAGAAAATTTCTTAATTTTCTTCTCCTCCAACAACATATTGCATGAACTGAGAAGAAATTGAATTATAATTAATGAAAASTCATTTCTTACAAGCAATATAATTTTATAGCATTCATGTTATGAGGTGAATATACTAAAACCAACTGAAACTGAAGCAAGAAACTTTATTCCCAACGTACTTATCTTTTTCACTTACGTGCTAATTTAAGAGTTCTGTGAACTGCTTATTGCCCAATTAGTGAACAATTATAACTTAAATGAGCTAAATGTTATTTTTTTTGCATGAAGAAATCTTTAATAATGATTAATAGAGTTTTAATCAAGTACAAGTTGAGATTTAGGTATGCCATGACTGAAACACAATTACTTGAGTGTTCCTCCAAAAATGCAAAAGTAATTTTGTTTTTAAAATGAAAGAAAAAAAAACCAAAAAAACCTCATGCTTTATTTTAGAAGTTAACATTGTGAAAGGCTAACTTACAGTTCTGAATTAATTTTGAGCTTGATATGTGGCAGATAGCATGTCTGCTAGATGGACAGGGTGGAAAGAGTGGTTTTGTTACATATAGATTGATACAAGGATGATCTAGTCTTTTCTGTATAGTGTGCCCTCTATACAAAGTCAATTATAAAGATGTTACAAAATTTAATGTACATCTAGAAAAGCAGCAGGAAATTATCAGGATTATTAATACCATGAAAGTGATCTTTTCCGGGGTTTTTTGTCATTGCTAAGACTAAGTGCAGCAAGACAAGAACATTAAAGTTTGCCTTTTWTCACTTGTCCATTTAACAGTTTAGTGTATTTGCAGGATGTAGATGTGAGGGTTGGTAAACTATTTTGGATTGCTAAAATCTTTCATGTTTCTTCAGACACTACAGTTGGGACTTATGTCGCCTAATTTAAATGCTGAAAAGTTAAATATCTACTCCTTAATTAGCCATTCTACATGTCTTTTATATTCAAAAGAGAAACAGGCATCCCCACAGTACAACTTCAGTGTGCCAATATAGACACCTTTCTCAGAGTGAGATGAAGCTCACTGCAAAGCTGTTTCTTTGACAAAATGGTTTGTTCAGAGTAAGAAACAAGAACTTCTACATGGCTATGCTATAACTATAAAGACTATTTTATGTCATGTGAATGACAACGCATAACACTCAAGCAAGTTGTTTGGGCCTTACAGGGGGACAATGCATAACACTGTATGCTAAATTCAGCAAATAGATTATTTTTTTTTTTAATAGAAGAACATCTGCTTCTGAAGTTGATGTGGAACGAACAGAAAATGAAACCCAGCTATCTTCCTCTCTGGTGGTCTATGCAGTTGTGGGCACAGCTAGAGGAAATACACGACACCTCCCTCTCCCTGACTCTTTCTCACAGTTTTTCATAGTTTCCAATACTGATTAGGCCTTGCAAAAGGATGAATGACTAAGTTAATAAAAATTTTATATTTATGCCCTATGTCAGAAGAAATAAACCATAAGAGTAGAGGTCAAATGATGAGCTATTGTTCTTATTTACTAGACACTGTATGGTATTTGTCTTTTAGCAAACAAATAGATGGTTATTTCTGGTGTCTTGATTTCTCTTATAATTAAGAGCTATCAGTCAATCCTCTTCCATGTAAATGTGACAAAAAAATGCATGAAGATGAATCTTGATTTCCCTGCTATATGATAGAAACAGTGAAAAATTTTAAATAATATTCAGTTTCTGCTCTGAAGTGTGATTGTTTCATTTGACATTTTACACAGATAAAACCAGTAATTTTACTTCAAAGAAAATACTTTTCTAAAAATCCATTCATGTATATATATATTCATTTCTYTAAAAACTTCATATAACAATTTCAATTAAATATTAATAAACAAAGTACATAATGTCTAGTTTAATGTACCTATGTCTTATTCAACTAAAACAATTTTCATGAATAGGGTTCTACTTATATTTGCAAAGCAGTGAGATGCGTTAAATTTGTAAAAAAAAAAAAGAAAATATTCCTTTCAAGCAGGTGGAATAAAACTCTTCCAAATGCCTTATTGAAACTAATGAACCAAAAAAATAATTTTCTAGATCCAAACAAAAACTAGCTTTTGGAGAAGGAAAAAGAGTAAGGCCTTATGTACAGTGTTGGCTTTAATCTACCCTGCAGTCCATTGTCTCCCAAAGCAAAAAAACACAAGGGCAGACTAAATGTGCACAGCATATGCTGCTACTGGCAAACTTATGTCTCTGCTAATAAAAGGGGTTAAACATTATGATAGTCTGGAAAATTCTGTGCCTACGTGCTTCACATCACTTTTAATTAAACAAATTTGAGCACATAATTTTGCTGGAATTACATCATTAAAGCTGAGGATTGTTGTCTTCACTACACGTATAAAAAGGCAGAAAAGAATCACACAGTGGAGTTGAATTGGGGACAATTGGAGTTGCTGTGGGACAAGACAAGCATGACATTTATGAACATGTTAACATGCTTACTATGCCTCCACATGTACACCATGAAAAGAGCAGTAACACTTGTAGTAAAATTATTGTAACCTGGCCTTCTTTGAGGGGAGCAAGAAGCTCCCTGATTGTGACAGGGTAGGCTTTACAGATCACTGGAAGAATCTTAATCTATCTGTGCRGGTGAATCTACCACCCTCATAGGAATGATATGGTGCAATTATTGAAAGAAATTGTAACAAGGCAGCATGAGTTATTCTGGAAGCCATGTTAATTTCATAAAAAAATTCCAAAGCATTTTTTTTTAAATGGCTTGCTAATATCTACGTAAATTACTGATTCTACCTATTTTATTAGTAATGCTGGCAGAAAATAATGATCGAATAATGATTTTATTATGAATGACTTCTTGGCTTTACAYACTAGATAGATTATTCTCAGGAAGATTTTTTTCCCTGAAGGATGGGTAGGCCCATAATTCTTTTAGAAAAGTTTCATTAGCTATTCTTGGACCAAGTCTTATATCACTTTTCATCTCTGATAGAAAATACAAATGGTATTGTTAAAAGGTACAAACTACTTGTTTGCAAAGATTGGGAGTGGAATATAAAGGAGAACTCTCTGACTGAAGTTTGTTTTTCAATGCCATATAAAATTCTTCTGTTTCACTTTTTTCATACTTAATCACATAGTTAAATCTATCAGAACAAATGAAATCTTAATTCCAATAATTAAGAATTTGTAATTTTCCATTAAACTAATTAAGTCTTAGTCAACACATTGCACAAGGATATGCAATAAAAAATGTCCTTAACTGTATTGTGCTATAAAGTGACAAACCTCTCAGTTCGGTTTTGCTTCTTTGTTTTCTTTTTGACCTTAAATAGCCTTCTGTAATTATGGCAACAATATTTACTGAAAACTATTTTCAAGATAGTTTGTGAAATCATATCAGTGATACCATCATATTGTAACTGCTAGCACCAAACTTTTTACTATAGTCCTGTAGGTCCGGTGAATAACATCTTCTGTTTTATAACCTTAACTAATTAACCTAATGTTATCTATAAAATATTTATTCTCCTTTTTGAAGCATTTTCAGTCAGATTGCAGTTGTTTCCAACTCCATGCTTTTCTTCCTCCTATCCATCACTGATAACCCCTCAATATTATGTAAGTGCAGGACAAGCCAAAAGACTGTCAGAGCCAAACAAAAAAAGCTGCGTCCTCATCCAATTTCTGATTTTGTCATACATTCCAAAATGTCAAACTCAAGTTAGATGAGAAGCATTACTACATCCCTTGATCCACTGTATACACTCCTGTTGATTTAGCTCAGTAAGCAGTTAACCTTTGTTTCCAGGAAAAATGCTGACTGATGGTCAGGTTATATACTGGGACCTTGTGATTCTATTTCTGCATGGCAGCTATCCAGCCCATCAGATTTTTTATACTTSAGTTTTAAATGCACACACAGGACTTTGCATTTGTTGATCTTGCTGCAGGTCCAGCATCCTAATTTAATGAGATTCCTCTGAATAGCATCCCTATCCTCCAGAATATCAACAGCACYTCCCCCCACCTCAATGCAATGTCACTCGCAATCCTGCTAAGGATGGTGTTCTTCTCAAGCTTATTGAAGAGGACATTAAACATTTCCAGGAACATTTACTCACTTTGCTAAAGATCCTACTCTCTTGGATGACTGCAGGCAAAAAAATGTATTGACCAGTTTTCCTATGTTGAGAGCAGCAGCTCCAGACTACTTCTCCTTGATAATTTTTGCCAGCACTACTGACAAACATGACAAACATCCTAACATTCTCCTGTTAGCAGGTGTCGAAGTTGTTGGAGTCCCCCATGAGAACCATTATTTTCAACTGGGTACTTCCTCTAGTTGTTTCAACACTTCTCTGCCTGCATGCTTTGACTGGGCTGTCTGTATCTGTATCCACTCTGATCCCTACTCAAAAGCTCTCAAGGCAGTTCCATTTAATAAAAGAGTTCTTTCATGTGAGCTGCTCCTTTTAGGTAGAGTACAACTTGTCCTGCCTTTTGTAAAGAAGGACTTTATGGTYCCTAGAAGGACTTTATGTCTCTACATCTCATTCCAGAATGGGAAGCATTTGTCCCACCATGTTGCTGTAATTTCTATAACATCATAATTCCATTACTAAACACAGACTTATTACCCACTGAAAATAACCACAAGTTCTCTTTTTATTTGTCCACTCTGCCTTTTACAGTTCCTCCTCTGGTCTTCAGTTTTCCAACAACGGCTTCCCTCAATTCCTAATTATTTGTCTCCCTAGTTGGCTGTTTGCTGGTGAGGGCTGGCTTGTCATCTCAGGATCCCATTTATTTTATAAATTCTGCATGTTTATGTGCAGACACTTCAGACTGCTTCTCAATCATCCCGCTTGTTCAAGAGGAACAAGACAACCATTGCACCCTGGGTGCTTTCCCATTTTGTGCAAGCTTTGTTCCCCCATCTGTCAAATTAGCTTCTAGAGCCTAGCACTGAAGAAAACAGGAAAAAGATACAATAAGAATGCCATGCAGTGCAGCTCTTCCACCCTTAGTACAGAAGGAAAAGGTTCTCGTTGTAAGCAAATAGAGTATACCAGATTACTTCAGGACTGGTTTTTGTACACTCTTAGCATGTAATGATAAAATGAAGCTTTTGCTGATACCATTCCCAGATTTTAAAACATGTAAGATTTCTGGATAGGTTAATATATAAAATAAAAAATATAATATAAATATAAAATATATCTAATTCTCATTGACTTGTTATCAGAAGTAACCTACAAATCTTGACCTGCATTTAGATATTTACTTATTTCTTTAGAGTTTTTCATGTCGATTTCTCCCGCCACACTTCCTTGCATCTTTCAGATGTACAGAAGTACCTTCTTCAAACATGACATTTCCAAAGTTTCATTAGGAGCAGCCAAAGTATTTTTAATTCCATCCTTACTTGAAGATCACCTAATTGCCACCCCCCTCTTTAGAAAAGCAGAATATGAAACCTTCTACTACTAGCTGTAACAAATAAGCAATCATTCCTTCTAATTACATTAACTAACCGTTAAGTTTGACACTTAAGAATTTAGTTTTAGAGCACATTAAGGCTAAGCTGCATAAACAATAAATAAGAAAAGARATATTCATAGGAACAATTACTACARTCCCAAATTCAGAATGTCCAGGGTGATAACGCTCTTAAGATGCTCTTATTTTAGGTGTAATGAAGCTAGAACACAGTACTTCATATTTAACAAACTGYAAATTTGTTTTTAAAATATCAGAGTTTACCAAAAAAGTGAATAAAGCAGGTGAAAGCATCAGTAAATCATGAAGAAAAACATCCTAAATATATAACTAAGAAGAAAACCCATGTGAAAAATAGTTTAAAAATACAAATCCTCACATAATAGCAAAAAGTTATCTGCATAAGTTTTCTAAGAAGATTGAAGATCATTTTGACTGGTCTGGTGTAATGGTGTGTTACAGAGGAAGTAAATTGCATTTTACTCCTATTTTATGACATCTTWAAGGGTCTTCATTAAGGCTAAATGATACCACTAAAGTGTGGTAAGAGTGTAAAGAAATCAGAGTCTCAAAGAGAGGTAAAATGTTGCAGTTATTTTCAGTGGGTAATGTTTCTAGCATTAGCTGGTTATTTCTTCAGTTTATTGTTGTATTATTCCAGTTTTATGCTAGTAAGCCCAAACTGAATTTTTAGTATAACTCTAGTTTTGAATAAAGGTTAGGTTTCACATATTTTTATAGGTTTTCTTACTCCAAACAAATACTTGTCATTTGTTTCAAGTTTATTGGTGTATGAAGATTACTGACTATACTCTATTATTAGCATCTATAGGCTAGATTATATTTTCCAATCATATACTACATTAGAAAATTTATATTGCATTTTATYCACTACTTAACATATAATACTTATTCCAGTAATTRTATTTTCTATATTCAGYTATAAATTTGATTATTTTAAAAATTCCAAGTAARTTACAACACCAGGTTGAATTCACATTGTTTGACATTTTATTTGCTGAAATAAATACTAGTGTGATTTTTGATTTTTTTGATTGTAAGGCTAGCTCACAGGCTTACCAAAAATTTTCTTCAATAAAGTTTTTACTTTGTCACTGAATCACTGGGTTTCTGTTGGACTTCATGACTGAATAAAAAAATTCAGAGGAAGMGATATCACAGTAGTCTCCTGTGCTGTTTGCAGGGAATAGGCCACATCTTTTACTGTGCTTTTGACCTTCAATATTTCCATTAGGACATCATAAGCCTTCTGTAGAAAAGTGTTTTGACCATTCAGTGAAAACATTTTCCAGRACATTTTCTCTGCTAGCCAGCACTTATAAAATAAGCAAAATTATTCAAAAATTACTAATAATAGSATTTAAAATTATGTAAAATTTTGAGATTTTAAGCACTTTCAAAATTAAATAATCCTCATTGTAACACTTGTGCTTAGTTTATATCAGGATGATTTTTACTGATTAGAAGCCAGAAGTGGATTCTAACTGTAAATCATGTAAGGTGCCAACAATAAAACAAATCTTAAACAAACAAACAAACAAACAAACAACAACAAACAACAACAAACCCCAACCTTCCGATCATATGCTTTTCTACAAGGAAATGTCTGAAATCTTGACTTTATTTGGAGCATTTTAATTATCACTGAGGTAGTGCAGAGGACAACTGTTCTTCAAGGTAAAAGAAAAATAAAGCCTTAAAATTATTGCTTTTCCTTAGTGCTAGAATGAAACTTTACCCTTMTTGGAATTTCATGAAGGCCAGAAGAAATACTATAATCCTACAGAAGTCCAGAGGATAGGTTTTTTGACAACAAAAATACTTGACTGATCAGGATCTTTCTGGGTCACAGCAGCTGCTTACAGCAAGCTTTTCCTTGTCTTATCCCATCTCTCTCTAATAGTGTTCYTGTTTCTGAAATTCATATCAAAAGGATCAGCAACAAATGGTTCATCC
>QVAJ01000014.1:7948319-7973593 GCA_003546035.1 Mixornis gularis | reverse complement strand
AGCTATCTGAGCAAGGACATTGTCAAATGGAGTGGTATGAAAGAGGAGGAAGCCAAACACAGAGTGGGACGAACCCAACCAACAAACAAGAAACAAGAAACAAGCCTGGTCAGTTACACGATCGATAAAATAGAAAGTTATTTTGGTAAGATCACYTGACTGAGGACCTTGATGAAAATGGGTGACCACGGTCAAGAGGAGGACACTGAAAAAAACCATACTGAGATATAGACCTACCAGATTTGTCTGGCAACGAGAAATAATGAGAAGAAATAAATCTTATCRGTCATAATAATTAATTGACTATCAAGAAACTGCAGGAGCCASTTCAAAGAGAACCAACTTGAATTTTGCAGCTGATAAGGATGCWGCCCTGAAGGTTCATGATGTTGGGAGGAGTCTCTAGGATTGTATCAAATCAGCAGAGACAATCTGCAGAGAAAGGGGTCAGGAAGGAAAGAGAGGCAATCAGGCAGAAAGAGATGTAAAAGAGGTCAGTCATGTGTAAAACAGGACTGATTACCCCACTTGTCTGCTTGAGCCCGGCACCTGATCACTGCAGTCTGCCGTGTCTTCTCATATCCTTTTAGTAAATACTTTATTATCTCTTTCTGTGTAATTTCACTCTCCATCCTGTGTATYTTCTTGGTGCAAGGAGTGAGACTGTGGCTGTGGGTGCCCACAGCCCGAGGCGTCAGTAACTGAAGTCAGTGGAGTTTCATCAGAAGCTACTGGAGTCAGTGGGGYTCTTTAACCTCCAATCACTAAAATGGGGACAGTAAGTGAGCCCAAAGCCAGCTATGAGGGGCAGTGGAATGAATCAGGCAAGTGAGGGGCTCAGCATCAGCAGCTGGAGCAGAACCACAGGTCCCATGTGCATGTTATCATTTTCTGGGGGGGTTGTATCTTTATCATTACTTTGGTTGTGCACCTGTATCTGCTGGCAAAGGCCAGGCTGGGTAACCTGCCAACTATGGGTGCTCTGGTCTGGGATAAGATATCAGGACAGCAGAGTGTCCACACTTTTATTTGGGGGACCCATGAGAGTGGGGTGCCTATGGGAGGAGTATGTGTGTGTAGCTCTGTGTGTGTGTGTGTGTGTGTGTGTGTGTGTGTGTGTGTGTGTGTCCCCCTCTGTGTCAGTCTCTGGGATACATGTTGAAAAAACAGGAAAGCAACAATTGTGTCTCAGTCTGAGCAGAGACCCTGAGTTCCCAGACACTCAACTGAGCTCCAAGTCCTGAGCTGGAGCTGCTGGGGGTCACCACTTAACACTATATGTCTGAATCGTGATGAAAGATGGAGAGCATGACTATAAACATGGGCTGGAAATTTAAAAATCAGATATGATACAGACTCGTACTGGAGAGCTACAGTTTCCCTGCAATATTCTCACTATTAATTTCACACTTAATAAAGCCTTTTTCAAACACACCATCTAAGCCAAAATTGTGTAAAGATGATATATCAAGAGTTTTCAAGGATCTGTAAGTAGTGATTACTCCTACACTACTTCTTTATATTCAATAATGATCTTTCCCAAAGAAAAGAAATGTTTCCATCATGGCTAAAGTGCTACAGCTGTCTTATTCATTGTAATGAACTACTTTAAATGAAGAGACTCATTTGTACGAATAAAGAAGTATGTTTCAAGTGGCTCAGTAATTTGTAGATTTTCATTCTGGAATTGAATGTTTCCTTTCTGTTGTACATAATTTGAGCCCCTTAAGAACCCTTGTTTTCTCACGGTAGATCATACTTCTGAGAATATTAAGTCCCCTAAGATACAATAATGACACCCTTCTCATAAAATGCATTTAAGAAGTACCAAAGAGTGATGTGATAGAACATGAAAGAATAGCAATATTTCTTGTATTGCAAGYGAAACTAAAAGCTGACATTACAGTAACGGCTATTCTAAATTTGAGAGCCTGTGTGATATTGTGACAATTACTAAATAAAGGCCTAATTTTTTTATATGCCTGAGAGGAAAAATATTAAAATGTAAGAACAAGGGCATAAAATGGATAGCTGCATTTTGCTTTTCTTCTGTTCCTTTTTATTTATTTTTATTTTGCTAAATTTTAATTATCCTGCTTTTGATCAAATGGTGAAATCCAATTTCTTCCAGTATCTTGTCTTTGTATTTTCTATACCATGTTAAAAACAAAGAAATAAACAAACAAGTCACCTACCCTTTTGACCCCTTAAAAAGACCAACCTAGTTGTGTGCCTGTTAGGAGCCTCAGAAAGGAGGCCAGGGCAGACTGCCCATGGAGAGTGAAATACCTTTTACATTTTGGCTGCAATTGCTCTGACTAAGTGTTAAGTTAGTTGGGAGAACTGGATATATCTGGTACTYCTCAGTGGTGTATGCCATGGGAATAAAAGACTTCAGTCCCAAGATTCACAAAAATGTCAGAGATGAATGAAAATAAAATCTTTAATTTCATGTATAAGATAGGTAATCTTAACTGATTGGTAACAGTGGACTTTTTTGTATGTGTGTCTCTATTACAGTGGAAGGAAATAGCTTCTACCTAATGTGTAACACTAACATTTTTGTTATACTTCTATGTCTTTACATATACACAAAATGAATGGATATGGCTGACTCAATTTTTATAGACTTTATGGGAAATAGCTGTTGTGCCAGAAAATCATGGACCTTCTATAAAGAGCATCCTAGTAAATTCTATCTGAAATTATTTTGTCTGTTATTAGAATAAAATTAACTTTACTTATATTTTTAAACTGCCTTCAATGTTCTTCTATATTACATTAGTCTGAACTTGGATAAATTTGGTGAGTTGATCAGTMAATATGTTTCCAAAGCTGTGATGATTTTCTAAGTAGTTCTATAACAATTATATATTTTAAATTCCTTTAAGCTAATTTATTAACATTTGTGATGTCTTTAGATGATAAATATCTTTAGGGACCCATTCATTATTTGTTTTGCTCTAAAGAGTTGTGTGAAAAGTGTTCAGATGAAACTCAGATATTACATAATTATATTCTACTCTATATTGAATGATATTTGGTTTTCCCAATTCATAAAATTGTTCTGAATATCCAATAACACTGGATAAAGAAAGAAACAAGGAGAAGTTTAATAACTATGACTCAAATTCTAAAGAGTATCTAATACCTGGATGCTAAAATAAGAAGTGTGATTTAAAAAGAGACTGTGCTGTAGACTTAAATTTACAAAGAGGTCTATTTCTTTCAGTACTCATATTTGATCTGGATGAAAACTGTAAACTCATTTTTTGCAACTTGCATATGAATTGACTGTAGTTGCAATTCTCCTTAATTTATTTTTTAAATTTGTCAAAATGCTTTTCTATTTCTCAGAAAATATACATGAGTAACAAAGGCTTTTGAACTCTGAACTTTCTTACCCATACAATCACCAAAACCAGTTATGTTTTACCATCCGAATGTAACTTCAACTACTTTGTTCTTATTTTTTTTCATGGGCTACACAGGARCTTTAGTGCTGTGCATAAAAAAAATCTTGCCAAAAGATAAAACAAAAGTTTAAAATATAAATTACAATGGTGTATTAAAAACATTTTGTATATTTATTATAATTGGGGTTTTTTTTAAATGTAAAAGCCTAGACTGACATTTTTTGTCCTTCCTGAAACATCTCTTGCATCATAGAGAGGGTCGCATTATTCCACACTAGCCATTTGTTAAAGCTGTATGTCCTTGATTCCAGAGAAAACAAACACTGTTTGAACCCGRACATAGTAATTTACTCCCGAGTTTTTGTATCATGTTCTGCTATATTAATTAAAAAGACAAGGAATTTATATCTGAGGAAGTAATGATATAATAATAAGCAAGTAATCAGAATATTCTGAGAATGACAGAGAAGGATGGAAATCTATTATATTTATTAACTAGACTGATTTGCCTTGAGCCTCTACTTGAAATTAGAATGTTTCCAAGTTTCAGAAACTTGAACTTCTTTCTAAAAAAATTACAAAACTAATCAGGGGTCAAGGAAACACAGAATCACAGAATGGCTGAGATTGGAAGGAAGCTTTGATGGTTATCTGGTCCAACCTCCCTGTTCAAGCACAGCCACTTTGAAYAGGTTACCCAGGGCCATGTCCAGGGACCTGTTGAATACCACAAAAGGAAGACTCCATAGATTTCCTAGGCAACTTGTGCCAGTGTTCAGTCAGAAGTTTTTTCTGATGTTCAGAAGGAGCCTCCTGTGTCTCATTTTGTTCCCATTGCCTCTGGCCTGTCACTGGGCCAGTCAGTACCACTGTCAGTAAATTACACTAAACAGYCCCAGGTCTCTCAGGCTCTCCTGATTTTTGATTACCTATGTGGACTCTCCATTTTGTCCATGTCTCCTTTGTACTGGAGAACCCTGAACTGGACAAAGGAATCCAGGCSTCCMCTCACTACTGCTAAGTAAAGCAKGGAAGGATGAAGCCCCTCCGTGTGTTGGCAACACTCCCTATAACACAGCACAGAATAGCACTGGCCTGCCTTGCAGCAGGAGCACATTGCTGCTGGCTCATGTTCAGCTTGGTGTCTAGCAGGAGGCCCAGATTCTTTTCTGCAAAGCTGCTTTCCAGTAGATTACCCCCCAACATACACTGGTGCCTGCCATTATTCCTCTACAAGCAGAGAACTTTGCACCTCCCCTTGCTGAAGTGCATGAGGTTCCTTCAAGCCCTTTTCTCCAAACTGTCAAAAAACCCTCCAGAAGCACCAGCCACAGACTTACCATTTGCTTCTCCAGGGYTGCTCCATCTGCAAATTCTGTCCTATCACCTGGTTCATTAACCAAGATGTTAAACATGACTGGACCCAACACTGACCCCTGGATTATCCTGGCAGCCTACAACTAGACCTCTGGTCTCTTCTATTCAGATAATTTTCAGCACTGTCCAGCACAGTGTCCAACCTGCACTTCAGCTTCCCTGATGGGATCTTATGAGGGTCTATTAAAAGCCTTAGTGAAGTCAGATGGACAATAACCACCCTTCCCTACCATGCCAGTTGTTTCAGCATAGAAGTTTATAACATTTTCCCAAGTATGGCTTCCCCTTTTTTGTCCTTTATAATTAAACTGATAACACTGCCATGAAAGACTGACAGCATATACCAATGTTATACCAATATTTTGTATGATATTCTGACACAATGATCATTTTTTCTGTTTACCTGTTTACCTATCTGCACTTCTAACATTTTATCTTACCTATATTAATGCTATGCAGGTTTCTTGATGCCTCTTATTTAGACTAACTTGGAACATTTTCAGCAACTGCTTATATAATCCATTTTTCAAAAGAATAGCAAACATATTTTCAATATTTTATTTTTGCATTCCTTTCACTCATACTCACTGTAGAAAAGTCTTTCCCTCATGTAATTAGATTGCTGGCTACCTGCTCTCAAAAATGGCCTTTTTTCTTCAAATTGTTTACTGTATCTCACTCCTAGGGTTTTTTGGTTTTGTTTTTGGTTTGTTGTTGTTGTTGCTTTGGGTGTTTTTAATGTGTGAAGTCCTTTTTSACTAGACTCTCTCCCTTTTGGCTCTTTTGCAGACTAGCTCTGTTTCCTGTAAATACAGATACCCACAGGTAAGATATTGATAATATATAGGATTTCTTCAGTTTCTTGGCAAGCTTTTCTTCTCAATTTTCAGATTTGTTTTGTTTTTTCATCCACCTTCTTCCTATGAGTCTGATGACTGCTAACCCAGTTCATTGGGACATCACCTAGTTTTACCTTTACTTATTTAACCTTGAAAAATATCTCATCTGCTTTTGMCTTTCAGCCTGGCAAATCCAATTTGCTTCTTGTTTATTTCAAAACATTTAGAAGGTTAATTGCTTATTTTAATCAGATCTTTTCTACAGCCTGGTTTTGGCAAAGTGAGAACACACTCTTTATAATTTCATGTTTGACTTAATTTCCTCAAATGCTGCTAAAAATTACTTTTCAAATTATTTTAAAAATCCCTTTCAATTTCTTGATAYTTTAAGGTAACTGTTTTCAGATTTTCCATTCYTACCATTGASTTCATATTTCATCAGGACAGGGTCRTAAATAGAACTTCTTCACTTCACTTTATGTATTTAAACAAAACTGATCTATAAATGCAGATAATTTTTAAAACTGCTCTTTTGCTCATTATATTTTTTTTCTTCTGCTTCCTAATACCAAAAGACGAAAATTTGCTCTGGAAATTGCAGTGACATTTCCAGAAGTCTGTGTGCATAGTTTTATCTCCTTGCTTTCACTCAGTAMTCTTATCTATTTTTGTGTTTTTAGATGTCGTCTTCAGTTTCTTTCTGCCCTCCTAACACTAACTGGCATTTATATGATAATTTTTGAGAATCTGAACTAGAAAAACTGCCACTGAACTAAAAAGACATGTAAACAGTGTCTAAACAATATTTCTGTAAGAGAAATGGCAAGGAGTGACTAATAACTATTCTGTGTAAAAAGACTCTAGGGCATACTTCATGAATAAGCCATGTTAGCATCAATTTATTAATTAAAATTGTTGCACAGGATAGGCAGTTCCATATTTAAGCCTCAGAGATTATTAAGATAATTCATCGAAATGCCCTGATTCTTAATATAGATGATGGGTTATTCTTCCTTACTAAGGTTTTCCCTTCCACCTGGACCAGACATAACATCTGTATCTAGAAAAAAAATCAGCCACTTCTCACTCTATTTGTTCCTTCCTTCCYTCTCTGTCTGGCATTTTGTTCTCTTTCTTAGCTATCTTCTCCTCAAGGCTATCCTATTTCTGTTTCTCACTCACTACCCTACCCTCAAATGAAAATATGAAAAATACGAGAATATTCCTCAGAAGTTCAGTGATCATACATATTGTTCCAGGTGATATAACAAGTTAAATATCAGGTYTTGCCACTTGAGTTTTGTGTTATATAGGAACATATATTTAAATCCTTTTTTTAATTATTTCCCCATGGTAAATATTATGAAAAAGGGGTTATCTGACAATAGCCAGTAAAATGGAGTTTTTAATTCACAGACTGCTAGTGGAAATGCAACAGTTCCTGAGAGAGGAAGGAAACAAAAAGTAAGGATATTGTTTTCAAAATAAACAATACTTAACTTCCTCCTTTCTGTGTCACAGTTACAGCAGAGACAGCAGACAAAGAGTGGTGTATGCTAGTGAGGTACATAGGGAAATAAGAGTTTGATGAGAGGACTATGAGTTTGAAAGTCCAAGAAACAGAGAAGAAAGAGGTAGTATGTAGTAAAAATAAAATAATAGGTTTAGGAAAAGAGTTGTATATTGGTGGAGATGGACACAGAAAGTATGTGGCTTGCTGTTTCTTCCTAAAGATTACCATTTTTAACAACACATGGAATTGTTTGTGCTTGTCATAATCAGAAGACTCTGCCATCTTGAAATATCATACTTCCCAAAAATCTTGAAGAAACAAATACCTTAAGACCTGAGTGTACCAACTAACTTGTCAYCCATGTAGATATTTCCTAAATTCTTTGGGAATCAAGTATGTGTAACTTGTCTTAATGATAAAATGAATAATGTGGTTGAATTCTAGAATTGCGGATCTTGGGGTAAGAAAAAAGAAATTATTCTGGGTTGTTTTATTTTTGGTTGGTTGGTTTTTTGTTTGGTTTTTGTTTTTTGTTTGTTTGGTGGGATTTACTTTGTTTTCGGCTTTGGTTGTTGTTGTTGTTGTTTTTATCAAGAACTTGGAATGAAAGGCATTTGCTACTTCTTTGGCGGCTGGAAAACTTACCACAAAGGACTGCAGTATCGGAAAGGGAATTTGATTAAGGAGTTTCGGGTTTTATTATGAAATTTCTCCATTTCTCCATTTCTCCATTTTTTTTCATATTTCTCCATTTCTAATCACTAGTTTTTCTATTAGAGTATACCATACTAAAGGTTCTCTGTATATAAACTTGGCTTTCCTTGTGAAAGAGAAAAATTGAAGTTACTACTGGGGTTTTTAAGAAAAATTGTGGCTCAGGAAAGGCATCATCTTCCATCTTTGATGTTTAGCTAACAAATAATCCTCATTTTCAGCCATTATTCAAGAGTTTTCAAAGTCAGAGTTTTCAAAGTCAAACTATCCTTTTCAGAGCAGAAAAACTGCAAACTCAAAATTTCAATTATAGTTTTTTACCGGTCAATTTTTTATCATAATTACAGTACTTGCATAAATTTTCATAGCAAAATGATGACTCTAAGCACTGTTTTGTTCTGAACTCATTAAGAAGCTTTGCACTGCAAAATGTTTCATAAGGACGAGTTTTATAACCTGTTAATTATTTTTCTACACTGTGGAAAAAAATACTTTCACCAAAACTCACGCCATATGAAATGCAAACAGGAAAAACTATTTAGTGCAGATTGCTTTGGTATGCTTATCTATTGAAGCACAATCTCAGAATACTATTACTTATTATTCTTTTAGAAATTYTTTGATTCTTGGAAAGGAAGACATTTTAGGTTTATTTTACCTTTTTTATCTGATTCCCTTCTTTTTTTCCATGAGAGTGCCTGTAATTTCTCTCCCTCACACAGAAATAGTATAAATTGTAGTTGTATCTTTTGTAGTCTGATATTATCAGGTCATTGTTTGTTCTTAATTAACTGAACATTCTGATACTATCTTCGCTAGGAGAAAATGAAAATATGAGTAAAGTTCTTGATATTGTCCTTGATTTTAATACATAAGAAACCCAAATAGATAACAAGAAGGAAAATAAAAAAGAAAGTGCTATATTTAGTGTTATATTTACAGAAAAAGTATATCTAAAAATCAATATATTTTTTCATCTTGCTACAGTCAAAACTGAATTTCACAGCATCTACTTGACCTTAGAAATTGAAATAATCTTAGATTATAGCTAATTCATTTGTTTTGTGTAGGATATTGGCAAACTTAATAAATGAGATAGCCTGATAATTACTACTCGAGCTGGGATTTATATTTGACTTCTCAGTCATYGATCATTACTTCAAAGAATGATTCATGGACTCTGCCTCTAGAATGTAATTTCTCAAGGGAAAGTTCTAGACTGGGACAGAGTTCACTCAACAATCCAATATATCTTAAAGTCTTTCTTAAGCAGTAGAAACTTTAGGTTTTCAAGTCCTTGATCTTCAGGTTCTTGACACTGTCAAACCTGATCACATATTCCTGTGAGGTTTAATATAGTAAATAAAAGGGCTTTCTTTAGCCCCTTTTTTCTTTTCTGGTGTGAGAAGAAAAGAAGGAAATTGCTCATTCAATTTCCCCCATTTGTTATCACATTTTAAAAATTTATCACCATTCAAACTTTATTAATTGTTGGATAACCCTTTTAGGAATCCACTCTTTTTATTCAGGAAGTATGGCTGGCATTAAAAGGTTATCCTAGCATTAAAAAATCCCACAGAAGTGACACAAGAAGAGTCCCTTGCTTAGAGTAATTAAAAAAGTAGCTCACTGTGGCAGAAACAAGGTCCTCACCATTATCAAGACAATGACAGCRTGATTGTTTTCCAAGTATTACTTTTCCATAGTAGTACCTGCATAGAAATGTTATTAGTCGGTAAAGATAATACTTTGCTTCAGTTATCAGATGTACAATAAAKGAGACTGCTGGAAGGATTATATTAAGAATGTCTGATTAAGATAAGCATAAATCCAGTAAAGGATAGATTTTATGACATGGCAAAATGCATGACAGAAAGTTTTGAGTTGCAGCACAGGTGAAACAAGTACCTCCAAAAATAACTAAGATTCATAATCTGCATGCTGATGAAAACTGAAGCATGAAGTATCTTTAGAAAACAAATAGACCARTGGTAAGAGAAAATGACAAAACAGSATAATGAAAAGGCAATTAACACTGGTAACATTTTAAATAAAATCAGGAGCTGACCTTCTCTCTGATGAACAGTGACAGGACCTGAAGAAATGGGATAAAGCTGTTTCAGGGGASGTTTAGGCTGATACTAGGAAAAGGTTCTTTACCCAGAGAGTGGTTGGGCACTAGAATAACTCCCCAGGGAACTGGTCACAGCACCAAGACTGAAGTAAATTCAGTTACCTTATAGTACCAACTAGTTACGTAGTGAAATAATAGGGTTTTTTTTAATTGATAGCTTAGATAATCTGCTTGCTGATCAAAGTGGATAATACAATCCATCAATGACAGCCACATAGGCTACTCAATATATACTCTAATATATAAGACCAAACACATGCTAACACTGTTGCCATCACTATTTGGTATCAGTACAAAATATTTAAAAAATAAAAAAAAAAATCACACTGCTTCAAAGCACAAGAAATCTTACAGCTTGTACCTGAATTGCAAGTCTTACCTTTACTGCAAGGTGTTTGCTACTTTCCTCACGTGCACATTTAGTGTATTTGGCTATCTAGATTTTCAAAATTAATCAAAGTGTAGAGAACATAAGCTGGGGCAATATCTGTATTTGAAGCACTCATTTTGAAATTAGAAAAAGGACAATCRAAATTTCCAAAGATTAAAAGGGTTTGAAGAATTTTTTTCTTCAAAAATGGCTGCAAAATGCTTTCTAGAGTATAAGCATCACTTTAAATTATAAATATAAATGAAGCCCTGCTATGACTGTCAGTGGTGAAATCTTAGCSTGTTAACAATTATTCACATAGAAATACTGACCTGCTTCTCATTTTCATAATCTGTTTTATATTGAAGTCTATGGTTTGGACAAAAAAAAAAAAAATCAGAACATCACAGAACATAAAAGTGTTGCTAACTTATATATATAAAATAATCAAAAAAATATTGACAACAATTAAAAAAACAGTATTCATTATTTGAAGACCTATCATTACCTAAGAAAACTTTCTTTGTGACTGTTTAAATAAAATAAAATGCAGGAAAAAGTACTTTTCCTGCAGTAGTTTTCGTGACATTTATTTATCTACTTTTCCTTTAGGGGATTTTGATTTCAAAATTAACACCTTATGTTAATAGTTGCTGAAATTATAAGTTTTGGGTATCTTTAAGAATTGTACTGGTAAATTATTATCTTGCTGGGAATCTTGTAAGTTGTGGTAAATCATATGATGCTSTAAAAGTTGATATGGTACCTTTACACTCTCTTATAGGCCTTTCTTTTGAATTTAATCTGGCAAATTTATGCTGAAATTCAAAAATGTTCCTGAGATCATCATACTGATTCACTTGGAAGGTTGTTTAATTACAAATTCCACAAGGCAGGAAACAATAATTTTTAGTACTGCTTCTCTCTCAGTTTTTTTGACCTATAACTTTTCCAAATTTTCTCATTTCATTGCCTATAGTTTGCATTTTACTCATAAAAGTAAAGCTGAAATGTCAGGTGGTCTTGAAGTAACCATATTCAACTATTTGTTTCTATTCTCATGTTCTGAAAAGTATATAGTGACTAAAAATGAGATATTTTTGGTAGATATTTCCTATATGACAATCCTTACTGGCAAAAGGAATATAAAAAAATAAAAAAAATATAGAGGAAAAAGCTTAAGCACATAAATTGTTTTAATCATCCACAATATTGGTGGAGCAGTAGGTAGGATGCAGCCAAGAAGTTTTCTATAATAAATCTAATTAAGTGAAACTTACTGCTTCCTTTTGGATCAGTGSATCAACTGAAAATACCATTTTCATAGTCAAAAATGACTCTTTAGACATATGTACCTCTAAGCACTGCTTGTAGTCTGATGAAGCAGGAGGGAGGAAAATTCTAAGGAGCAGACTTTGGTAAGTTGTAATTTTTCGGTCTGTCTGCTTGAATTTTAGGTACAATAAATAGGGATTTAATAAAGGTTAAACAACAATATTGGTATTTCAATTGACTTTGATTACTACACCTGTTACGAAAATGTGTCAGAATGAAAAGAGAAATTTACATCTTAATTAATTATGATAATGTAAGAAAAAGGAGGAAAAAACCCCCAACAACCCAAACCCTCAGACTTGARATATTTCACTAACATGAAAATAATAATTTTTTGCTTGCAGAGGTAACATTTTTAAAACCAGCTGAAGTCCATTTTAATGGATTTTGGAATGAAATCWACCATTTAGATTCTACATTAAAGGTCTGAAGGCTTGCCAATAGTATCTTTATAGAAATAGAAAGGATAAAAATWAAAAAAATTCTTTGTTTTGCAAATCTTTTGCTCAGAATCACACTATATTTGAATTATATCTTCCAGATCCTAGGTTGATATAATTTACAACAGGGGGTTGACTATTTATATATATATATAACAAATTCTTAAAATACACACAAGAATTAGAATAGATATTTTAAGAAATTGACAACATTTATACTAATGAAGAAATGAATGTTGAATACTTACACACTYTTTAAACAAAATTCAAATTCCTTTCCCAGCGTTTTTAGTAGTTTTTTTTCTGAAAACATCAATAATATTGCAGATTTTACATCAATACATTGCCTTTAATATTGATAATAAATCATTTGATAAGTATCCTCAAAAGAAAGTACGTACATATTTCTTTCACAGGAAATTTAGTCATCATCTAATGTCTTTTATGTTATTTCTATTATTGTAAAGGTAGATAATAAGAAGTATATTTTTACCTTTAAGTTGTACTGTTTCCCTTCTGGCCCKCAGTATGAAACAGATTGTGCAATAATGCTTCCAGACTGACTTCTATTATAACGACTTTTAGATCCATTAAGTTAGGATAAGCAGGATTCCCTTTGAGCTAATCATTTAAGCCATTACAAAATGCTGTGTAGAGAACAGACCTACAGGGAGATGAGTTGGTCAAGCTACTAACTCATCTTTCTATTGCATTCACTGAAACMTTGGACAGCATTTATTTGACTGTTTATTACAAGATTACTTGTCCTTCTACTGATATTTCTAGAGCAGAATTTGCAGTTCTATGCACAYCTATGCACACAAATATATTTATATGTGTATGCATGTACATATATTTATGTGTATATATATATAAAAAAMGTGTCCTTGAGAGTCCTTGAATCCTTGAATTCAGGGAAAACAATGACCATCTAACTCACTAATGACAGATAATCATGCTTTTTTATGATGGATAATATGATTTTCATATAAAAATGCCATGAGAAATCGAATAAATTATGACAATATGAACTGTTTATATATTCATCAAATTAATGTTGTATTTCTTGTCGAGGATCATAGTAATAGGGTAGGACATGAGTAATTTCATCTAACTGTGCTCATGTTATATATCAGTATGTTTAGCACATTCTGAGGCTACTATCCTTATGGTTTAGATGTCAGCACAATCATGGATATATACATCTGTGGGCCTGTTAAAGAGTCATCATAGAGTCACATAAATCAGCGTGCCACGTGAGATCCTGGTAAATGACTTTTCACCAAAAGCAGGGTTTTTTTTTTATGGTTCACACATCTGGAATGATGATAGCACACAGGCCACATTCAATAGATAGTCATAATTTTCACGTTGTTTCCTTTTTATGGTAGTCTATTCAAGTTTTCAGAGAAATTTCAGTCCACGCTCCAAGCCTTCAAAACAACAAACAAAATCCACATCTCTATTAAAAGAACATACTGCTGGAATTAACATGATTTTTTGCTGACACCATTTTCCAAGATTTTGAATGGCACATATATGCAACCTCAGGATTCTTTCCAGTCAAGAAAAAATAATTCTGCTATTTATCTGTATATGCATTATGCATATACAKATAATATATATGTATATGTATAATGAATATGCAGATAAATATATTCTTTTCATATTTGTAAAGAAAAAAATCTCCAAACTAACAAACAAAATGAAGTTTAAATTGTCCTTAACTGAGAAGGCACTGGATACTTTTCAGTTTAATAATGGCAAAATCTTTTCATGCTTATAAACTCAGCTTTTCCTCTGAAATCTTCATTAAGACAATAAAACCAGGGATATTGGTTTAAAGTTTTCTTTTAGCAACATCTCACTGCCACTGAGATCAGTGGTGAACTTCTTGATAACTTTAATAGGTCTCCAATGGATTTTTCAGTTTTAAGCTTTTGCCCTTTCTTTTCCCATCACATAAGGACTTTTGCAATGCTAGAAAGATTCTGTCTTTTTAAAGTGTTTGAACCTGATCACAAAAAGACATCTACTGTCTGGACCCTGTGGGTAGATGGAGGTGAAGTATTATCTTGACTGGAGTTCTGGAAGATTGCAGAGTTGTTAGATCAGGTACATAGAGGAAAATAGAATTCTTGTAGTGATGAACCTTTAAGCTTTCTCAAAATATATTTTTAAATGTTCTTGTATATCAACACGATATCACTGCATTAGTGTATTTTTGTATTGATTCTAGTACATAATTTTCTAAATATTTCATTGATTCTGGAGATTGCARAATGTAATACATTTTCAGCTAGACAGTTAGTATTATAGTCTTCTTTTAGTTTTCAAATGAAAATAGACTTCTTTGCAGAATTTTTTTTTTTTTTCTTTCCTTCCTGGCAAAATACCCTGAAAAATACTGACATAAAATGTAAAGCCTATAGATACATAGATACATAGATACATGAGAGATGCTCCATAGCAAGTCAGAACTTCTGTTCTATGTGAAGGTCAGAGTTGGATCAGTTCTGCCTAACAYGTAATTCTCATTTTCACCTACAGTTTTTTGCTAACTATATTGGCCCTCCTAACTTTCCTTAGTGGAAACAGGTTAGTGGAATGTGGTTAGTATCCTTGAGTATTCTTTGAAGTACTGGCTGTCTACTCTCAAGCCTAAGCAGAGATCACAGAATCATTTATGTTGGAAAAGACTTCTAAGACCATCAAGTCCAACCACCACCAAACCATATCCCCAGGTGCCGTATCCCACTTCCCTGGGCAGCCTTTTCCAATGCCTGATCRTGGTTTTAGTGAAGAATTTTTTCCTGATATTTAATTTAAAGCTCCCCCTGGAGCAAGCTGAGGCTATTTCCTTAGGATGCCACTGGCCATCTTGGTCATCTATTAAAACTTTTTTTACAGCTTGCAGCTATCATTTAATCCTGGAGATACGAACAGTTAGCAGAGAACACTGATAAATGGCTGCTTTCTACAGTAGCAAGAACTTGTGAAGATTTGGTGCTTCTTTTGTAAAGTTGTGATTTSCTTTGAAGAGTTAAAGGCAGAGAGGTTGAAGAGATTTCATTTCACCTGGCTTTGATGTCCCTGATGCAGGCATCTGCTTCTTAGCTGGTTGCCCTACCTATCAAGTATAATTGAAGGAAAAAAGTAGTCAATCACACCAAAAGTAAGATTCATCTGATTCACTCACTCTATGTCTCTTTCTACTTCCTGATAAAATGATTTATTCCATAAAACTACCTTTCCCTCCTCCCAGATGTTGAGCTATCAGTGGTCCAAGGCCAAGTTTTTTATGAAGGTCTGATGAGTAGAGCCATGCAAGATAAGAAATATAAAATTTGAGACAGAAGCAGGATTGCTGGTGTAAGAATAGTCAGCAACACAATGACCCCAGAAAACAAAACAACACAACGAAACACACCCACCTCCAAAAAAAAACAAAACAAAAAAACCCAAACAAAAAATAAACTAAAACAACTAAAACAAACCCCCAACAAAAAAAACCCAAACAAAATAAAAAACCCCACAACAACAACAACCCCCCACCCAAAAAAAAAAAAACAAACAAACCCAAAACCACCAAAAAAACCCACACAAAAACCCAAAAAAACCCCCCCCAAACCCAACAAAATCAACAAACCCCCCACATGGACATAAAGAGATAAACAGGAAGTCTCAAGATGGCAATTTAGGCACACTAAAAATCAGGCTTATGCAGGGGCAGCAAAAGTTGAATCCGGTGACAGCTGTTCAATAAAGACCTTTCTGACACAGAATCCAATATCATTCAACATACCAGTTTATTTGTTCTCACCCTGTACTGGCTTTGTCTTTTAAAATTGTGTCATTTGGAGTYGCTTAAAATACATGAAAGTTGTTCAACCTACTGACAGAGAAAGTAGTGAGATTCCTAGGTGGTTATTATAGACTCATTTCTACCTAGTCCAGGAAGATTTCCAGGAAAGTTAAAAGGGGAAAAGAAAACAGTAAAGCCACCCAAAAGCACAAACCATAAAATATTCAGGAGTAAGTAGTACATTGGTATGTAAGAAGGATTTAAGAGGAATGCCTTTCAAGTATGACAAAATATTTGAATTCTTTAAAAAAGTAAAAGCCTTCTCAACTGGTAATATGTTAGTTAGCTTATATAAATTTGGTGATAAAGAAACCAATGAGGAGGTTAACCTCAGTGACCTCAATTGCTTATGTAAGAGAGACTMACAAATCACAGAATCATGAATCATAGAAGTATTTGGGTTTGAAGGGACGTAAAAGATCWTCTGGTTTCAACACTCCTGCCACAGCCAGGCAGTGATCTTACCTACTAGATCATGTTTTCAAAGGCCCCATCCAACCTGACCTAAAATACAGACCAGATATTTCTTCATTACAGAATTCTTAGAAAATTGCTACACGAACACAYGGAATCACTGTGTTCAATAATGCAGATAAATAGAAAAAATGCAGTAGCTGTATAAAAAAAGATCAAAACATAAGAGAATTTGTGAATGAAATAGCAAAATCTGGATATAAAAGTTACTTCAAGAAATTGAAATAGATAAATTAAATAGCAGATAAAAAGTAGARGGAATATATCAAAGTAACAAATTAACCTCCTTCCTATGTTTCTTTGTTAAGAAAACTTCTAATTTTTTTTTTTTCTTCAGACAAAGGCAATGCTTTATCTAAACTGCTTTATCTGGACCTCAGTAGAGCAGTTGATATATTGCCAGGGGAGGTGTTATTAATTAAGATGAAGATTGAGATTAATGTAACCATTACAATATGGTTAATCATTACAGATGAACCATTCAGTCTGTACTGAATAGGAAAGGACTGGTAAGGAAGTATGTTATTAGAAGGGTTCCAAAAGTCTTATGTGGATTTGGTTTTGCTTTATATTTAGTTCATATTTTATTTAGTGCCCTGGGCACAAAAGAATTGAGAATATGCTGATGACACAACACTGGGGTGAACCAATGAAAGGAAATACAAACAGGGTCAGCTAAAGGACAGCAACAATACAACTGAGTTAAAAGCCATATAGCACAGTAAAAAAACAGATTCTTGGGAGCTAGCAATAAAAYATTTTGTAGCAAGGTGAGAGCTCCTCAGACAGAAATATGGAAGGTGGAAGAAAATCTGGATATTAGTAGATCACAGAATGTTGCAATTTTTGCTCCCATAAATTTCTTAGAGACACAAGAAAATATGGTTTTGTTCCTTTAGAAACATCACCTTCCATTCTGATCAACTCTGTTCAGGCAAGGTACCTTCCAAACTGGAAAGTACAGAGAAATTCCATATCTGATCAACTGAGGAATTAAACTAGTTTGTATTTAAAGATTAAAACATCTTGACCTAACAAATTACATACTGTAGATGGATATGTTTACACAGTACAAATAGAGACGTCTCTATATTCTAAATATTGCATGTTTCTATYGCATATTTCTCTATTGCACATTGTCTCATCAGTTTGCTCAATCCCACAACCCCCTTCAGCATTCCATATCCATAGGATTGCACCTTCATCTGTTGTAAARTGCAGATTTGCCTAGAGTTTCTTGGTAGCCCATCAATTAGTGGGAGTGATCAGGTTTGTTTCTGTTTTTATTTTGTTTACACTAATAGGTCAGGGTTTATGCCTCTGTGAGTTCTTCCCCTTCTTTCCTTTTCCTTATCTTCCCAATTTAAAATATATTTTTTGCACCCTAATTTGGGCCTATGACCAGGTTTTTCTTGTCAAGAACTCTCTTATTATGTGTTGGCCAGATACCCTTAAGGGAGCAGACACCCTTCTGGTCCGTACACTTACTTATGCGTAAATCAAATTTAGCATTTCTAGGACTGGATTAATCTCATCTAACTATAGTGGATACTGAGTAAATAACTACATTTGATCAAGTCTTGTCTTGGTAGTTAATATGGAGAAACCAGTAAATACTTATTGTTAATATTCTCTTCCATTTCTAGCATCTCCTTTAAGCTGAACAGAGTTGTACTCACACATGCATACAGCTCAGACACAGTTACAATTCAGCTGTGTAAATTTAGGTGGTGTGCATCGACCTTCCATAAAAAATCAATAATATWTTTTTATATGCCACAAAAGTGTCCTGTGCAGAGCCAGGAGTTGGACTCGATGATCCTGATGGGTCTTTTCCATTTCAGCATATTCTGTSATTCTATGATATCTCACCAGTTTTTAAATTTGTTTAAAAATGAGGCCAGATCTCTGAGTCAGTACATTCAAAGCAGGGCTTGTGCTCTTTTACCATAGTTAACTTAAAGTCARTATACACGAAACATTTTGACATAAACTCAATAACATGTGTTTGATTGAATTAATAGAAACATGATTGTGTGTTTATGTTTAATCAGGATCACAACCGTGATACAGCACTAGCAGGCAGATATTAGGTACTTTACAGGGTCATATTAATGAYAGTGGACCTACCATACAGAGAGAAACAGAATTTCACTCATCAATTCTGATTGCTGTAATATGTCCTCCCCTCCTAGTTAAAAATCAGCTCTATAGGGTGGCATTGGTATCTCATTCTTTTTACACTTCTGTATCAGTTTTCGTCACCTGAAAATTGTGAAATTCAAGGCTAAGATTAAATTGAATAGTGTTTGCAGGTATTTTCCATAGAATCATTCAATTKAAATTATTCTAGTAATCCAATTTATAATGTGGCTGAACAAAACCTTGAATCAAAACACATAACAAGGGATCATTGCATGCTAATAGAAAGAGAGGCCCCTGATGGAAATTTCTTCAGGTGGCTTTGTTGTCAAAGTGTTTCTGTTAACTGTGTCTCAGCTGACACCTGTTACAAAAGATTTAGGCTTCATTTGTCCTCTGTGGGAATTATCAATTTTCAAGGTAGTTTAAGACTCCAGAAATTCAGTAAAAGCTTTTGAGTAATTTCTCCTTGTGGCCTGAGGTAGTTGTAGAAATTGTTCACTCTAGATGGGTCAGGGGCTAATTGCTTTCCTATTAGAAATATACTGGTTTCTTGCCATTATTTTGCAATATTTAAACATTATCTATATATTTTAATTTTATATAAAGTTAATATTTTATTACATACATATATATTGCATTTCTTTATATTGTACTGTATTGTATTGCATTGAASATGCATATTTTTTAAAAAAAATAGGATAAAACATCACTCTTCATATTGTGTTGAGTAATCCATGATTATACATCTCAGACTGAATTATTTTCTCCTTAACAACTTTAGCTTCTATGTTAGAGGAATTTCCCCTACTTTTACTTTAAATTTCTTTACTTCCTCTACAATTTTTGATGCCAAATTTGCTACCCACTCAAGCAAAAATGTGCCACAGTTTTGGCAGTCCTTTACTACTCCATTTCTTCCTTCACCTGTTTCTATACACTCACATTAATTAACAGAACTACCCATGTGCATGCACACTCATATGTTACTCAAAGAAAAGTCTAGGTGGAAACTCACAACCTATTTCATAGCAGAACTTCTGTCTGTCATTCAGGCTTTTCCTTTTATTATTTGTGTAATAAACTATACGCATTCAAATATACTTGTAGCTCATTTGCTAATTCCTTTATTTGGCACTGAGCACCTTCTATATTCCTGGTATTCTTAAGACTTAAAGGCAATCTAATACTATTTTATTAAAAGATCTTTTAAAATTATATATAAAAGATATTCTAAATTTTCTGCCCAAAGAAACATTTTCATTCATACAACACAGGTCTCTGAAATTCCACTGTGAAATCAGTCTTACTGAAATGAGTTAATTTGTCTGCATAATGTGGGCTATATTGGAATTTTACAGGAGCTCACAAGGAAGACAAGACTTAACGACACACAGGTTTCAAAAGCAGACCAAAGATTTTATTATGACTCAGTTGTTCTGGATGCTTTTTTGTGTGTGAGGGAAGCTTAAAGCAATGCTCATTCTCTCAGGATTTGTTACATTGTTACCTTCTTGGAAACAGCAAAAAAGAAAAATCTTCAGCTACTTCCACTATATGGAGATCATGTTGTTATTCTACGATGAAAGCTATCGTATAAATAAAAGACTCAGTGTTCTGCTGCTTTTTGCAAAATGAATTGAAGGAAATGGTGAGAAAACTGGAGGGCTGAGGAATGATTGATTTACTTCTGGTTTACAGTAAATCCAATCTTTGACAAGAATGAATAACTGAAAATTTGCTGGTTATGATGTCCAAGTAGCCTGGAATGTGCCAACAGGAAAATAAATTAAAGCATTAGTTACATTGTTCAGCTTGATGGCTGTATACTTCTGCAAATGTATGGCTTTGTATTTGTTGAATAATTTTGTCTTCTAATTTTCCTCAGTATTATAGAGAATTTCATTCAATTTTCCAAAGATGGGTGACRTCCCAATGTGAAAATTCAACAAAAGCCTGTGTAGCTTTCACCCTCTACGTGCCTACTTTTCTGTGATGGAAACTTAAGTTACAACCAGACAATTTGAAGATGTGTCACAATGACCAGAGACCACRAGATTTATTTTCTTTAATCCCTATGGTGTTTACAAGAAAAAATATTTTTTGTATCTGAGTCTTCTGAGAAATCTTATATGAAAGACCTTCTGTGAGTATTGCTAATGCATGTAGTAATAATTGAACCCACTAAAAAGCAGAATAGCCACAATTAAATCTATTTAAGTATACAGGCAAAACAAAGCTGTGCTGTCTGGAATCTTTTATATAATAGTGCAGTGGTTAAAGAAATACACCACAATATGAATTATTTCTAGCTTCATACTTCTTTCTTAATTGTTTTATGACTGCTTTTGGTATTTGCATATTTTATTTGATGGCTTTTTAATTAAAAATATGAAAGAAGTATTCCAGTAGAGAGCTGTGTTCTAGGATTCCTTTTCCCTTGCCYTTTCCCTGCATGCAGGGGGTTAGTGAGGTCTGAGTTTCAGAGTCAGAGGTTTTYTGGATTGATTTCTTTTTGATTGATCCCATGGGTCTTCCTTATTTTATTTTTTGGCACAATGATTGAGGTGGTTAGGTTAGGAAGGTTAAAAGAGGGTTAGGAAATGAGCCAATTCTGTAATATTTTTCCTAGGGCTCTCTGCTTGGAAACTCTTTTKCTGTCAGGAAAAGCCATTTTCTCATTCACCCTTATTAAACTTTCAAAATACAAAGATAATCACAAGCATGTTTTAAGGCTGTGTAATATGGTCTCAGTAAGTAGGGAACTCAGGAAAGATGACTATCCACAGAAATGAAAAGTGAGGAATCTCTATAAAGCCTCTCACTTTCAGTATGCAGTTCAGCCAATATTTACACTTCTTACCTTGAGATTAGSGGTACCTGAAGTGTAATTCAATGTGTTATAAAAGCAGTATCTCTGCTCTGCACCTAAATTACAAATGAGTAAACRATTTCAGATGTCAAATCTCAAGCAGTATTCCCATTTGAATACCAACCTAAATTCCGGGCATGCAGCATTGTTACACAACAAAAGCAAATTCCTTAGGACTTAATAGAAACTCACTCTTATTTTGCACAATGAGAATTCTTTGTATTACTCCTGTACTTAATGAGACATTAATTCCTGATTTCAGTTTATAGAGGACTACTTTTTTCTGCATCAATATCAATATTTAAAGACAACTTCAGGTGCTGGTGTCAGCACTGTTATTTCAAATCAGCCTTGCACACAGTACATTTCACGATTTTACAAAGGATGAACATGCTTAAAAGCCAAAGATTTTTCTTTCCGTCCAAAATGAGACATGATTATAGAGGTTACCTCAGCTACATGATTTGCTTTTTCTGATGTCATACTTTTCTGTTCAAATGCAGTTAACACTGGCATTCAATAGCAAAAACAAGAAAATTGTTTTCTTGGGATTTTCATGGTTAGAGCACTGATGACAAACCATGAAGTGAGGAAAGAACATAAAGTGTCATGACCACAATGAACTTAAATCTCTGCCCTTTCTTTAACACTGAAATTTAAAACCACTCTGATAGTAATGGTAGTTTTTGCTTAGGTTCAATTTTGTGGTGATATMAATGAGTTTTGTAATAAAAATTGAATAATTAAACTTGTAGTAATTCCTGTGTCTCCAATACAAAAGGGAAGTTGGACATAGTTTGTTTTCATTCATTCATTTAGGGATTTTGTTGCGTTTTTGTGCATTTGGGGTTGTGTTTGTTTAGTTTTTTTAAAAAAATATTTATTTGCCTAAACTAACWCTATGTTGTATGAGGCAGCATTCGTGTCTCTCTATGAAATATCTTTTTAATGTGTATGACCATGAAATTTCATGCTATCTCTCTTTTGCCAGTTTCAGGCATACATGAGTCCTGGTCATAACTTCATAATTACATGATATAGTGTCTCATACTGAATCCTTTTTTTCATATATTCTTTCTTTTCATAAAAACAATTTTTTTCTTCCCCACATATGTGCAATATCCAGAGAAGGATGAAAACATAGTACAAGAGGTTTTGAACTTGAAGGACTAGAGATCCAAATTGTCCTGTAACACATATCAGCAAGTAAATCTAGATATGTGCTACCAGTACATCTACGCTGTCATTTTGGATTACATCCTATTTCCCTTCTATTTATTATTCAGATGGCATATTTACTAGGTTTCTYACAGGATCCACTCTAGGGAAAAACAGGTACATCACTTCAACAGTACAGTTATAAATGAGATGATTTGTGAGTCAGTTCTCTTACTACCTTTGGCAAAAGACAAGTAAATTTCAGCACTTTCAGAGCCTTCAGACATATAATTTATTCATCTTTCTGTTGCAGGATTGCTCCCCAACCACACATAGACCTGGCAAAGTTGTTTGATGCAGAAGGATTTAAATAACCTCATCACTGCTGTTTGAAATAAAAAAAATAAATGCGTTTCTATGAAGATATAAATAATTGAATCAGAAAGGCTAAGATTGGTGTGAATTGAGAATCAATGGAAATTTCTTTATGTGGAGGCACCAGCAGGACCATACAGAGGGAAAGATGTCAATGGCATCCAAATTAGCAAGTCCTCCGCACYGCTGCACACCTATTTGCGTTTTCATAGAACACACGGATTTGAGCAGTATTGGGACAGTATTGGCTCACATATATGTACCAGGATAGAAACAATGCCAGCTCTGGAAGGGTTAGAAAAAGGTATGGCTGAAATCTGTATGTGACCGCTAACCTGGAGGACAGAAAGAGATAATCATCTTCCCTTRTCCTCCAATGATCCCAATGGATCATTGCACAGGATCCATTCTGACATCTGGACACGAGCACTGAGGTGGCCAAGTGCTGGCCTGATAGACAGAGCACTCCTGCCGTTTCCTGACAACTGGGCTGACCCCTTGGACATCACATACAGTCTAGTGCTTGCATGGTAAGAAGGAACAGGAGTGAAACAAGTTTTGATTCCATTTTCCTTTTGAATAAAATAATTTTTCTATGATAATGTCTTACACATGTATTTACTGCCCTGTGAATATGGTGCAAGAGTATTTCCKGAAAAGGTGTGCCATGAGTATCCACAAAACAACAGAAAGCAAGTTAAAGGTCTGTGTGATGGGGATGGGCATGTAGTGAAGTAAACCTGTAACACAGTACTGAAACTCATACACTATTCATCTTGGATCAGGCCAGTCTGCATCAATAAACTTTGTAAATGCAAACCATTTTGCTCCAGGTGCTCAGGAACAAAGTATTACTCCTGGAATGTTTTCCAGGACCTTTATAAAGACCTTTTTTTAAGGRCACAGTAATAATGCAATAATCAGGTTAATACCGTTAGGGGAGAAGTATATAAAGCACAGAGACTCAAGTGGTAGCTTACTGGCCCATTTCACAAAAGAAAGGCTTTGGGTTATATATATGTAAATGAATAGAGAGCATTTTTTAGGCAGAGAGCCTGTTCTTGTCACTTCTAATCTGCAATAAAAATTCATCATGTGAGAAATATGCATGAGGATTTGAATGGGCATGCCTCCAGTGTATTATCATAAGGCAGGCARTGGAAACCATCTTTCTTAAGTAAGGGAGGACTATCTGCAAATAGCTGACACGCAAAATATCTCCATAGTGGGGTTTGAATACAGAGGTCCTTTCAGAAAAGTGGAAATGGAGATGAATGGGGACCAACGTGCAATCTGATCAACTACTWCTTGTCTGTCACAGCCGTAGTCAGCTTCCTTTGGCACTGTATGCCCCTTCATGCTCCAGGCTGCTTCTAAACTGCTCAAAAAAAAATAGTACCAGAAAGAGAAAATTGGAAAACTTTCATATGCAACAGTCTTTCCAACTTTATAACAACCGTGGTTTACTTATTTACAAACTTAGTCTAGTAAAATAGCTCAGAGGTTTTTTTTTTTTACCACTCCAATCAAAATTCATTACTTTCCTTATTTTTCCTGACCAAAAAGCCTCTCACAGTAGAGCTTAATAATGTTCATTATAGAAATCTAGAACTGGGTTATGTTTATTTGTTGATTTCTAATTGCAACAATGTTTTTGCATTTCTTCATTAACTGAGTCATCTTTGGCACTATTTCCACTAAAAACCTGGAAATTGTCAAGGTCTGAGTACACAGCACTGCCTAAACCCAACCTCTCGCAAGAGCAGAACTTGAGTGTACTCTGCTTTTCTGCAAAGAACTGCAAACGCTTATGTGTGCACTTTATCATTTTCTACCCTTCTGTAGATCTCATTGCAATTCTTGGGAGTTAAATTTCTGCATTCTCAACTTTTGTAATGCAAAAAGTTGTAAATACAGTTTTCTGGATGGAAAATCAATATCCATCTAACTGCATAAGGACTTTTTTTTCCTCTTTCAGTGGCTTTTTAACAGAGTTTCAATTATTGTCCATAAGAAAAAAAAAAGTTAATAATGAAAATCTAATTAAATGAAAAGGAAAAGGAGAAAATCCTCTGAGGAGCACATAGACAGAACACATGGGAAATTATAAGATCTCTGAATATGATGTTCTAATKTGTAAAATAAGGTAATGCATTTCTCAGAAATTTGTCTTCATAAAATACCATATCAACAGAGAGATTATCAAACCTATTGAAATCCATGAAGAATGAATATCAGTAAACCTAATTT
>QVAJ01000014.1:7858795-7948265 GCA_003546035.1 Mixornis gularis | reverse complement strand
AAAGAAAAGAAAAGGATCAGCAATTGCCACATTAATAATTCTGCTCGGCAAAACAGTGTTCTGAAGACAAAATTTGACAATTGAAGGCAATTTCAGACCCTCTAAATCACCTCAAGCACCTCCACCTCCAGCATGACTTTTCTGCTTCCATGTGTTATCAGCCTTACATGTCTGAAAATTAATCTCCCCTGGCAAACAGAGAAATTTCAATCAGTGTGTTGGTGTCAATGTAGGGAAACAGAACAACCAGATACAGCAGTAGACCATGAGTGCTGCTTCTGATATGGTTTAATCGTAGTTTAACCTAATCTCGCAAAAACAAAAGGAGATTAGTTGGATATTTTTTAAAATAAAAATTCTTAGAATTCCTTATTTTTTAAAATAAGAATTACTGTCCAATACTAATTTTTGCACCAGTGGACATCTTAAGTATAAGAGCTAATGTAAATTATAGGTAGCAGAAAATTGAAACTGTTTTCTGGTAAAAGTTCTGTTGCTTGGAAAATTGACAGGAATAGAAGGAAGCCAAAAACATCCATCACTGATGAAACAAKAGTAAGAAATGTACTGAAATATTTTGTTTTCAAACCACTGAAACACTTCTTTTACAATATCAAACTTTTGGGTTTTTTTAATGTTATATTCTTGGATTTTTTTTCCCTATACTATATAAAATATACATTGATGATCAATTAAGAAATTGAAATATTTTAAACTTAGTGAAGCAAAATACTTCTATAAATTCACATTTAAATTCTGTGTTGAATTCTGTAACTCATAGAAACCTTTGAAAATGCATGAGAAGTTTTTTTATGAAAAATATTGGACTAGATCTAAAAGGGATATCTCAAAATGCATGTAGAAAATTAATTTTGACATAGATTTTTTTAAAAAACAAGTTCAAGTGATACACAAGTAATCAGAACAGATTTTAAAGCCTAATGACAGCATGACTTATGCCTCTGGCAAAATGTATAGTCATAATTCTTGCAGTCAAATTGTCTTTCAAGTAAATCTATTTATTTTTCCAGTATAGTAGAAAATGTAAATCAGGTTAAAAAGCAATGTTTCTTATATTTGCTTTGTGGCGAGCATGGAGGAAGAGTTTGCAAAGTTGTGGGATACTTCACATAAGATTCTTCTCCAGTTGTCTAGCTATAGAAAAATATATTGTTTTCTAGAAACAGCAATTATTGAAATACGATTTTTCTCTCATGGGCATAATTTCTTTCACAGTAAACTTCATTTAAAAAATAGTTATGAATAAATATCTTGAACAGACATCTATGTCAATCTTTCAGGAGTCTTACCTGYCGTGTATGAAACAGATTTGTTTGTCTGAATGGTCTGAAGTCTCAGAATTGGTTTGAGAAGAACTATTTAGTTGTGCAGACAGAGAAAAATTTAACTAGTAAAGTTAAGCATTATCTTATTTTAAAATTCTAGCTTGTATGTGATGGTATATTACACTGAGGACTTCATATTCACTAACGTGAAAAGRGTTAAATTCAGACATTCCACATTTTTCTCCCTTAATTCAAAGGACAAAATTAAATTAGAAACTTGGATTTTTTTTTTTTTCACTAAGTCATTTAAAGCTACTTTAGCAAACACTGCGAGATTATAAGAACCCACACAGACTAAGAATTCAGGGAATAAAACATACAGATGTATTGGATAGTTAATTGATTTTGCCTGTAAGTGAATTAAAAGTCTGAAGTTTAATTTTTAGACTTGGATCATATGGCAAGCTGGATGGAAAATTCCATACRTTTACTGAAATAGTGTGAATAATGTTCTCAAAGTTTAATATTGTTACTGTCTCTGTTTATAATATCATAATCAATTACAGTCTTCTGTGGCTTTAGAATAAGAATGGTAAATTTTAAACCAGTAATGTGCTAATCATAACCAAATACTGTGATTCTGGTTTTTCTTCTCTTAGTGCTCTTTGGTTCATAAGTCAAACAAATGTTTTACCTCTGTGTATATTCCATTGGGATGACAATTACTCATTCATATCCTCTCTGCTGAAGCTAGAAATACAGTAATCTTCTGTCATTGTGTGAAGACAGTATCTCAGTGCATAGAGTGAGCAAAATTATCCTTACTGACAAGGTTAATGTGCCAAAATCAGGTACATTCTTGGCTGAGTACTGTCAAATATTCTTGAGCTGCTAYAACCCTTTGAGACTCCAGGTGGATTGAAATGGAAAACAATTTAATTAAATGTGCTGGGAATKTAATCTGGGACATTATGTATTTGTTGAAGAAATCTGGTTTGGAGGAATTTTATTACACTGGGAAATTATCCTTACCAGTAAACAAGATATGTGTTGGCACAGCTGAACACTGTAAGCATAAGGACAATACACAAATATTTAATACAATCACAAATTAAAGATCCRGTACTAAATCTGAATATTTTTAAACAAAATGTATTGGTTGGACTTTCATAGCATATGGAAGCATGTTTCATTAACATATTACAGTTTCATGACATTGTAGGGTAGGTGTAGCTATGTGTAGCTAAATGTAGCTATGATTAATTTCAAAAATGTRTTACTCCAGATTTATTATCAGGTTAGTCTGATAATGTACAATTTATCAGGAAAGTTTTGGAGTGGGAATATGCTAGATGGATAAGTTTCCACTTACAATATCCTAAATCACATGGAGTATAAAAATAACGAAAAGAAGTATTTGTTTTGAGAAAAGATTGGAGGCTTTTTTCTGTTCATCGCTTTTTTTGTTTTCACAAAATCATGATTAATAAATACCAAAACTTTTACTTTCAAYTGGATATTAGATTATGAGAACAAATAGGTATCACCCATGTTCTGCTATTATGTATTCAGGGTTTTCATTCTTGTTACCTCATATAGATGATTGGTTTTATTAGCATCACCACAGAAAAACAGACAGTGAAACAGATTATCTGTTATAGGCCATATTCCTTTCATTTCATGAGGTATTAGCTCACTCCATAACTTTTTCAACTTAACTTCCCTGTTAGCTATGAGGCTTAACTGGGAAAGGCAATTTCTTTTCTAGAAAGAGAATTATTTCCTGGCCAGACAGTGCTGCCTGGTGTGGACTCAACAACTCTACAAAAATTCAGAAAATAATAATACAAAAATTGTTTACATGAACTATCCTCTTCCCACCTGTCCCTACTCATCCTGAATTAACTCTGTAAATAGCTGTTAGTCTACTCACAATGAAGGGTTTAATGGATGMTGTTTCTAGAAACCCTTTTTATAGGTCTCCAATTAGGGTACTTGACCAGTTTTAAAGCATATGGGCTTCATTTGAATCACATATTTAATATCAGCTCTCTCTCTTCCCAGTATTAAAAAAATACTGTAGCTGAATCTTTTTTTAAAATTAAACTACTGCAATGCAGTAAAAAGTAATAATAATAATAAAAGAGCACACAAATCCAAAAATTAATCAGGAGAAAATGGAAAACAACACATACAAGAATTAACTTTTAGTTGTTTAAAAAAACCATTCAGTTTCTAAACAGATATATGTGCTTTCAGAGTCTTTTCCAATAAATATTTATGTAATGTTTGCTCCCAGGGTATGATATTCAAAGCCAAGATGGTTTATCCTACTTCAAGAATTTTTGAGGTCAAGGTATGAAGATTTCAAACTCAGTACCGTGATAGGCAAAATGAGTGACTTAAGCAGTAGAAAAGAACAAAAATATGTAATTATAGTCTAATTTTTAATTTTGAAAGACATTAATTTTAATTGTGTATCATGGAATAATCCAAAAAATAAAAAAAGGATAGCCACTTCTATGCKTCTCATTTTTCCCTGACCATATATAATATTTCCTTAACCATTTTTGAATTTTCTTTCATGTTGTTGATAGAAGATTCAAAAGATGTTTATTGACCTGTGCACTGGAAAGGGAGAAACAAAATAAAAGCCCACTAATTATGCAGTGTGTGAGATTCACTTTGAAGGTGAATGGAGAAAACTTACAAAGTTACATAGAGAAAACTTACAAAAACTGTTGCTACATCTCAAACATAATAATATTTACTTTTCAGGGCTCAATTAAATGGCTTTCACAGAAATTTTACCAGGTAATCATAGCTAATTTCTTACAAGATTCTGGCCTCAAAAKGAAAGTCTATTATTTTGTTGGACAGCTTTCGAAGTAGCAGATTTAAGTATATTCTTCAGATATTTATTCTTAATAMTCTTGTTTAGAAAGAAAACATAATATAATCTCACATTATACCTCTTTATCCATTTACAATGGATGCCAAGAGTCTAAAACTTCGGGTTCTTCCTTCTAATCTATAATGTAAATCTGATTGTGGATAGTTTTTTTTCTTTTTTTTAACTTCTACATTGGCAGTTAGAAACACAGTCTAGAAATGTCGAAGCCATGTCTGAGATTTGGAATTTTTTAGATCTCAAGTCCTATTTAAGGATCTTTCTTGAAGAAAATTAGGTCACTATGTGCCTAGGTCTTTAAATATGAAATAAAGAGAAAGTTTTTCTTCATTCTAGAATTCATAAGTGAAAATCAAATGTTGTTCCAGAGTAGTCTTTCTCTGGGGAAGGGATAAGCAACAGAGTAGTTCCAGATYAACCTGGATGGCCTCTTGACTGTATTACAATGAAAAGCTGCAGAGAAAAAAAAAATCATTTGTTGTTTTCTCCCAGAAAATAGCTCTTAAGTGAGCTGAAATTAAAGGAGGAAAATGTATCTTGGAAGAAAATTCATACCTTTGGTACTGAGTAGCATGGGCTTTAGCGGATACTAGTTTAAAAATTAAAATTTGTTTAAAAATCAATTTAATTTAAAAATCAAAATTTGTTGCTTTAGATCGGGTTTATACCTAAACAGTATAAAAACAATCTATCTCTGAATATGGTTACTTTTTTAATCTTACAGAACACTGTGGATTAACATATATTCTRTTTCCTGATTTTTATTACACTCCATACTGAGAAATATAGTGTAAAACAATTAAGTTTGTCAGAAAGTTGGCTTTTATTACATTAAAATTTCTATGTATTTGTTCTCTCTAGTCACATTCTCATTGTCCATTCTCTATCACTCTTTAATTTAAAATAATTCAAAGCTCTGTGGTTTGTCCTTTGACACAGAATGTTWTACTGAAAATGAAATGAAAATAAAAAGAAATACCCTAGTGAAATTGAGGTATACGGTGGTCACATTATAAAAATGCCTTCCCAAGACAGCAAGAGTTGATGTTAAAGTAATAAAACATTAATAGAAACAGGAYAAAAAGGTTGACCTGTATCAGCAAAAGGAAATAGACATAATGAGTATATAAACTGATACATAATATTTTATCAAACCAGATTTTTTTTCACATAGTGGATAGGTGCCATCTGCCTCAGATACTCATTCTTCATAGTATTCTGGGTTAATTTCTACTTTTTTCCCTTATATACCAATCCAGGATAGGATATAAGCCTAGCTAGTTTTGTAGCCAGCAATACAAAACTGATTGCATGGATAGGAAAATAGGTAAAATAAAGACTCATTGTAATTTCTTTTCCCTCACTTTGAAAGGGGCTAAGATAGAGYGCAAATCTTTTTTGCTATTAATTTATGCATTTTTCACTACCCAATTTCTGTATTGAAGATTAGATAAAAGATTGCATAGCTAGGAGTCCTCTACTGTAAACAACAGATGGAGATCGGGGTTCCAGGACTACCCTTCTCCATGGTAAATATCACCTTGTTGTAAGACTACCTGGATTTCTCTGGATATAGCAGGAGTCTAATTTTCAGGCACTGTAATTCCTCAGTTGGTTACTTAAACCAATCTAAATCTACATCTCTAACTCTTTTTTTAAGATACACCAATCAGTGCAGATTGCACTTCTRCTACATTAATTTGAACATTCTTATTATGCTTATGTTATAAAAACAGCTAGTATAAAATTACCTTTCATTATGTTTGGATTTGGTTTATGTTGTTGGCTCTGATCACTAAGCTAAGAAGCAGTGTGCTGTTGAACTGCTAGTTTCATTGTCCCATTAAACCATTTGGCTACTATTAGGAAATATTTCCACTGAAAGCAGCGCCCACCAGGAAACAAAAAGAAGCTCACCTGAAAAAAACATAAGTCATGTTGSTGAAGCTGGAATCCTCAATCATTTCAGTTGCTCTGAGCTAAACCTTTTTCCTAAACGAGGAGCCGGGAAGTAAGAGCTGTGCAACACCTAGCAGTGTTTTCAGGCACAGATGTCAACATTTTGCTAGCAATGTCTTCATGTAGATTGTAAGATATACAAACAGTTACAAAAACCCTTATGAAACCATTACCAAACTAATGATGTGAACTATACTCTTCATAGGTACAGAAATGAAACACAGTAAAGAAGAATCTGAGAGGAGGGGTTCTCTRTAGTTTATCTAAGTAGACTGCCTATGAAACGTTTAAAAAAAAAATAGGAAAAAACCCACCAAAATCAAAACACACACACACACACAAAACTCCGAAACTTTAAAATAAGCAAAAAAGCCCCTGTCAGTCATATAGGGTATGGCTTAACTGAAGAAGAATCTGTTGATTTAAACATGGGTTTGTCCATGCAGACTGGGCCTACATCCAGTAGGAAGTCAGGAGACAATTCTATGTGAAAAGTCTGTGAAAAATTTTAACTCAGAATAAAACCCAATTTGAAAACAAGGATTTATTCCTGACTGCAGACACCCTATTTTAATATTATTGACAGCATTTGAAKAAATTTTTGCTTTTGAAATTAGAAGATGTCCATCTGCAAAATATTTTCAGATCTCAGATGACAGATGTTTCTCAATCAGGTTTAACTGGAAATTTGTAGGCAACAATAACTTCAAGAAAAGCCTTTAGAAACTGAGACCCTGAAGAGACAGAAGATTTAGGAGACCAGGAATACTGATGTTTTAAAAAAACCACAGAATTATTTAGCACTACCAACTCTTCAACTGAAACATTTGTTACAAATGAGAATTGTACTACTGGACTTGATTTTATATAATTAYATGATTTGAATGACAAACTCATATWGAAATTGAAAAATTGTATCWAAGGAACTAAAGGCATTTCAATAATCCCTAAGCAAAAAACCAAACAAAAAAATCAAAACAATCCAAAACCAAAACCTGCATTGAATGTAGATCTTTACCTGCTGAATGGATTTTTGGTGTGGTGACCAAAATACTAGTGTTACTCATTATTCCTTTACGTAGACTTGATTCAAAACCTCCTAATGGAGTGGCATGCAGCAGAAAATGAGTCTTGGATGTGGAGGTGTACCTCTGTTTTTTASTGAGTGACAGAGATGTGGTTGTGCTTGCTAAAGACAAAATCATGAAGCACAATACTTTCAAACTGAAAAACCTATATAAGGTTACTTAGCCAAACTCTTTCAAGTTGGAACAGTGACACGTTAAAGAACCTGGTGCACTTTGCTTGGAATACAGCTCTTAAAAAATTGGGCAATGGGCACGRTTGGCTATGTGTTTTCTTCAAACTTTTCATGGACCAAAAAGGCAACAGCTGTGAATGTAAAAGACAATAAAAGGAATAAAAGGTGGTTTTGATGAAGTATTGTTATGAGACAGAGAAGAAGAAGTGTTCAGTTTTTTCTCTCATAAAAAGAGAGAAAAAACTGAACACAAGCAAAACTTGTCTACCTGATTCCTTTCTGCAGAATTCAATAGAGACTGGATTTCCTCATTGCAGGTCTCACTGCAGTCCTGGACAGAAGGCCATCAAAGTGACTGAAAACAGGACAAAAGGTGATATATTAAAACAATCTTTCTCTTGAAATGTGATGGATCTCTCACAAATATACTAACATTAAAATATTTTTTCACATCTTCATGGCACTCTGTTAACTCCAGCGTCTTCCTCCAGCAATCTRTGTATACATAAAAAAGAATAATTAAAAATGTAACAACAAGCTAAGAATGGCAACATTTTTATTTTATCCCAGATTCAGTGTATTTCATTCTTTTAAAATAATATTCCAGAGGTATGAATAAATGACAGTATTTTTATAACTTAACTATAAAATTACATTCACAAGCCAAAATCTTCCATTGTGCACAGCATTAAGGACAATATAAAATTGTTTAAATCGATATTGTTTAGCAGGAAGAAAAAATACACTTCCTTAACACACTCRAGTAAAACAAGAAGCAGGGTCTTGGAAATTATTTAACTTGCTTAGTATGAGATGGCTCCCATTTCATCTCTCTGACTTAGATGTTGTAACCTTTCACTGGTTTTACTGTACAGGATTGATGTGCTCCAGCAAGTTAGCTTATCACTGCAAGCCAYACTCTGTTGTGAGGCCTGCCTCAAAGAAAATGCAAAATGCATTCCAAACCTTTGATATTTCAATGCAAACTCCATAATGTATTTTATAGAATGGAAAACAATCTGCACCGCTCTATAACTGGCATTTATCTCAGCTGATAACCTACATGTGCTTACTTGTAAACCTGGAAATACAGAAAAAGAAAAAGAGCAGACACTAAAATGAAGAGTAGAATGTATCTTACAAAATACAAAGTATATAGTTTCTTTTTTTTTTTTTTCAAATCTATGACAGTGTTTAAGGGAACTTCCATTGCTTTGGGGAAAAAGTATTTCACTTTTGAATGACTAGAAAATTCTAGTGTGATTCCAAAGTCATCCTTAGAAGCAGATTTTTGTGTAAAGATAAATATTTATTATTYTTAATGTATTTGTGTGCATTTCATATGTACAAGATGAAAAAAAATGAAAGAAATGCAGACTGAAATGTTCATGCTGAAAATCAGTTGAACAACTCAGGCTGAATTAAAACTTGTGAATTGATTTTTAACTTGCATAACATATAATATAGGCTACACCCTTTCTTTCCTCAGGATTTACTCAGAAGTTAAGCCCTCATTTCCTTGGGCTACTTTTCAAAGTTGAGTATGTCCAGGATGTTAATGAATTTAATATTATATGATAGTTGTTTCCTATTTGAGTGACTTCATAATATTCAAAATCTTAAAGAAACTGACAGATAAATAGTTTATTATACTTAATTTAACAAAGACTTTAACAAATGATTCAGCTAACTCAAAGACAAATTGCTAAAAAAAGCAGGATTTAATCTAGACTACACTGGAGGTATTAAGAAAACAAACCTATGCATTCCAGACTTTCTGGATATGGGAGACTTTCAGCTCTTAAGGACAACCCATCTTTTTTCCTCCACTTAATATTAATTTTCTCAGCCTTCCTAGTTTGAAATGTATTTTTATCTATTTATATAAATTAAAAATCTCAAAGGTATCAAAAAAAAACCAATAAAAGCAAACTTGGTTTTCAAAATATTAGGGGTRGGTGAGGTAGGTGTGTGAAGCTGCTGATGGTGTGGAAACATCTTACATTTCTTTGGGTTATCAACATTYTATGTGGATCTTATCAAAGAAACTCATTGAAACATTGGAGATAGAAAGACAATTTTGAATATATTTAAAACTTTGTCTTTCAGTGTTTTTTTTCAAAGCATCATGGTAATGATACTGGTTTCCACAGCAACCAATAGCATTTCCCACCTCCTCCTTTTCCTCTACCCTCCTGCCTGGCAGCATTCCCTGTAGGATTGACATATTTTTGTGCAAAAATAAACAACTGTAATTTTGTGTAATACTATCCAAACAATAATGCTGTGGTATTTGGATGAAATATGTTTTTTTACTGCCAAATGATGGGCTTAACTCCAGGTTTTATGCTCCTTGTGGTTTTTTCTCTCCATCTTTTCTTTTTTTTTCTTTTTTAACAGATGATTTGGGAAAGTGTATGTAAACCAATMAAAAACCAAGCGTGGCACTGGGAAATGCAATTTTTTCCTGTCACAAATGAGCCTGAAAAATCTTTAAAGACTAATGGTCAAGCTCACAAAATAAGCCCAAGAGTTTTTGTGAATGATAGATATGTTTCATTCCTGAATCAATCACAAAATCATCCTGATTTCTCTGACTACCCTYGTAACAGATCAGTATTCCCAAAATAGCTTTAATCAGTTATTTTCAGCCTAAGAGTTGTCAGCAAATTACTTGTTATGACTGTTTCTCATTCATTATTCATCCAGTGTAACTGGTCATATGAATAACATGATACCACTGCTGTCAAAACGGATGTCCAGAACTCACTCAAAAAGATGATAATAAATAACATGATTTTAAAATAATTTTTAACGTCCATAATAATTTTTTTAAATAAATAAAACTTATGCAGTGTGTGAAGAAGTTTTTCAATGTATTAGGACTCATCTCATATATTTTAATAATTTTAATGTGAAAATTTTTATGTAGTGAACAAGATGTTGTAGAAGTTAATAGACTAAAATGAATATAAGTAAAAATTAAAATTGAGTCTTTATGAGTACTTAATTGTCTTTTGCTATGAAAAACCTGCTAAATCCATCCTTATAACTCTATTTTCATCAATATATTTTGTCCAGGTAAAACATGTGTGTTAATAAAATCAATCTAATGAGCATCCACATTCTTACATAAAAAACCRTAAATCAATCCTTCCAAGAAAAGACATCTAAAATTTAATGTAACAAACTGTGAATTGCTTAATAGGTCTCTTTTCAYGGGTACCTGTTCAACAGCATTCGTAACAAAAAATATTTATTTCTACCGTTAGCATAAAGCATTCAGCAGTAATTAATCATTCAACAATTATTGAAACGGCAAAAACCCCACTTTTATTAACACCAGCTTACAAAAGATATCCAACCCCAAACCCCAAATATATATAGCCATTGCTTTTATTTTCTCCTTCCAAAACCCTGGGTAAAATGTGGTCTTATATTGATTTTTTTTTTTTTTTTGCAACTATAAACACAGAAATATAAGTAGGATTGATGGGAAGGAATTCCCAAAAAAACCAAGATTTAAGACAAAAAGAATAGTTATTATATAGCTGCTAATTAAATGAATGCCAAGAGTAATCAACACTTATTGAAAAGCAACATTCTGCATTCCTTTATGTATTTCTGTTACCTCTGACATCCCCACTAATTCTCTAAATTGTTTGTCATACAAAAACTTCTCATACCCTAAAATAAGATAGACCTTATATTTGTACTCAATAAAATTGATTTTGTCTTTGCTTCTCTGTAAGTCTGCTATTTTCACACATTTTAAAAAATTTCTGCATTATAACACATTTTCAGGTTTCCACATTTTATGCTGCAAARCTAAAGAAGTTCTTTATGATGTGCTTTTTTTTATTTGTAACAGTAAATTTGGACTGSTGCAAGTGAAGGTATTTTTGTCAGACACAGAATCATTTGACTAATGGGTTCCTAGCTTATTGCATGTGTAGTGTTATGCTCAGTTAAAGATGATGTGATTGAGTATCTATAACAGTAATTTGGTTTTGCTCTTCTGATCAYTCCACATAGTGATAACAGAGACCACCACTCCTTGGACTCTCTCATTCCTTTGAGAGTGTTCAGGCTGGGGAATTTTCTCAATGAAGGGGAAAGGAAGATGAGAGACACAGCAAGACTGCAAATTTTCAGTATCTTGTGGAATGCAGAGTGCCTGTATGCAGCAGGGAGAAACCTAAACCTGAGCCAAGTCTCAGAGACCATGAAAAGAAAGCTTCTTTTTTAGGAACAAAGACAGGACTACGTGGAGTTTTTAAAACTAGGAAGATGCTAAAACCTTTTGGATTAGAAAGCAAGATGAGAGGACTGGCTCAGCTCACATGGGGAATCRTTAGTGTCTGACAGATTTAGCTTTATTTTCACACAGAAAATGTGACTTGCTCTGTTTAAAGGACTGCTTTCTCTAGTTTATTATTTTGTGCTCTAAAAAGAATAGCAGCTGATTGGTGTTTTGGGGAGTGCTTGCTTTAAGGAAAAAGGGAACAAAATTCCCCATTAGTGTATGGCAATTCCTTCACACAGTACAGAACAGTACAAAACAGCTAGCAGCCTAGACTGTCAATACTGTCCATTCCTGTGCTTGTCYAGATCCTAGGCTATCTGGAAAGTGAACAGGGAGCCTACTACTTCACCCCTAGTCATAACTGGTTATTAGCAAATGTGCAGGAAATGCTGAGTGTTTGTGAAAGAATAGTACATCTTTCAAGCTCTGATACAGCTGTGATGCATCAGGACTTCTCAAATCTCCAACATTTCTTATTAAATATTTTTGACTTATTTAAGTTTTATACCTCTTTAAAACAGTATTGCTTTTCAGATCAATTTATGGCTTTAGTCCAAGAAAGCTTTATTCAGATGGAAAAGAAATTTTGTGGTAACATTAACTACAGACTCTTGAACCTGCTTAATAGGAGTATTAAATTTTGGCAGCACACAATAACTATATACAGGTATATCAATCTGACATTCTCATTCATTATGAAGATAAAGTAATGGTTGAGTCTTTCCAAATGATCTGTGCTATAACTAGTAATCATGAATGAGTCGAAGTAGTTGTAGTTTATTGCTTGAGTGTTAGCAAAAAGAGGTAATTTCCTTTCTTTGCTGTAAYAGCACCTTATATGAGCCACTAAACACCCTGGGCCTAGGTGCATAAACTAAGTAGCTTTATTCAGATGATTTGTCCAAAAGAATTAACACTTTGCAGTCACTATATTTGAAAGATCAGAACCACAGAAAACAGCTGTGAATTCTGCCTTTTGATTGAAAACTTTGGCCTGTTTGGTCTTATTATTTAACTAAACCAGATGCACAGAAATGGATGTGCCTGAAAAACATTACTAGTCAAATAATTGTCTTTTCCCAGTATAAAGAGGGATAATTTATAATATCATGCTATAATTTCTTTCCCTAAGATAGGTATCTTTTCAAACAAGGAAGGAAACAAAGAAAACCAGAATAAATTAAGCCCATGTAAACAGGAAAAGAATAGTGTGTGCATGAGAAGAGTTAGTGCCAAAGTGCTGAAAAGAACTTTAATATACAGCAATGTGTTTTGAGATTTCTTCAAATGCCTAAAAATGTTGATATTAACATACAACAACATTGTAAAAGGTGACTGTAAGATCTGTTGACTGTAAATTGCAAAATGCCGTTAATATTTGTTATTCAAGCTACTCTGCAAAGAGTGAAATAACTCTAAAATACCATGTTAATTTGGAAGAACCCAGTTTTCAACAATTCCCACTCAATTTCTGTGCAGCATTCCCTTGGAATTCAAACGTGATTTTTGTTTTTGTTGTTTCTCATATTAATTGGATTAAAACAACTGCATTTTTTTCTCTTCCAAATTATTGCTGATTTCTTTCATTTCACTTCATTAAAAAAAAATTCAAAGAAATAAAAAATAAGGCAAGTGAATCAAGAGGTATACCATGTGGTGGATCAGACATCAGGGCTTGTTTTTAGACAGATAGATGGTGTCTGGCTTCTAGAGACAGACTGTTCCACCTGCACAAATAAGCCTCCATTTCCATTGAACCTCACTACTTCCCAGTACACTTGTTGTAGAGGAAAATGCCACACAGATCTTCTTACAGAGATTAAATCAAGAATATGATAACTAAAATATTAATAGTATTTTAAGTCTCCTGGCATTTAAAATATGGGTTTGAGATTTTTGTTTTCAGTATAATTCTAATCCTGGTGATGACTTCTAGGGCCTTATACTATTATTAATTAGGAAATTTTAGTAGTTGAAGTGCTTCAATGCAGTGGCACCGCAGCACTGTTCTCTTTCAGAAATGAAGCATGTGTAAAACACCTTAAAGTCTCTCAACACTTCAGAAGGTCTTGAATGTCTTTAGAATGTTTTTGTTTCTTCTCTTGAAGAACAAAGTTGGTATGCTGTGCCCAGCTTTTGGAATAGACAGAGGTTGTGATTTTGGAGGTCCAGATTAGATATCCACAAAAATATTTTTTTTCCTAGGCATTGCAACAAGCTTTGGAATCTCCATTTGTGAATATTTTCAAGATTCATCAAAAAAAAAAAAAAATCATATCTTCCTTAATCTGGTGCTGATTGCAATACCACAGTTAGTGGGAGACTGCACTACTTTGCCTCCCAAGATTCCTTCCAACCTGTGTTTCTACAACTGCATGATAAGTTCTGTGGTAATAATGGCATTCCCAAAGATAACAATCCTCTTCAGAGATAGAAGTTCCTTTATATGTTTCCAAAACTGGCAGCAGTACTTTATTGCCATTGTGACTGAGGAAACTGGAGAAAGCCAATGCCCTCGCTTTTAGTTCTTTTCTGGCTTTTAAATACAGATTTCTTTTTTTTTTTAAGTATGTATACTTCTACCAAGTTTTTGGCACTGCAAACTCACTGCTTGCTATTGAATAAATACATGTTGAGATCCTCATTTACTTGCGTTACAAAAGTTTGTCTCACTGGAAGGAAGTGTATAATTTAGAAGTGCTAACTGTTATATTCTACTTTGAAAGCTAGTTAAACATTACTACTGATATTATTTTATGAGATAAATGACTTCAAATTTGAAGGTCACATCTTAAGAAAAAGAAAGATTACATGCATTCAGTAAACTCTGGGGACCTGATCATAATTTTTAAATCCCTGCCTTTGAAAAAATTAGCTCTGAATGGTTTTTGGATTATTTTTTTATTGTCTTTTACCTATACTTTAATACRAAATATTAATCTACAGTGATAATAAATACTTTTTGAAAATTAGAATATATTTTATTTTAATTTCTTTTATTATGCCAAGATTATTCTCTACCTATGTTGAAATACCACTTTATTCAGGATCTAGACTGTTTAATGGAAATACTAAAATAAACCCCACTGTACATGAAAATTGGCTCCTTCACCTGAGTAGGAAAGGCTCAAATATTGAAATTAAAATAAGGTGAGTGTTAAATTTCTTTTACCCTGTTATCTTAATATGTTTGCATCTAGTCTTACTGTTTATGCAAACAATCCTTATGTTATCCATTCATGCCTCTAATTCTGTCTGCTAATAAATATATCAATTCTCTTTTCTTATAAAGTTTCCTATGTAGAATTTTCACTTACATTGACTTTTTTTTCCTAACACATGCTTTCTTTTGATCAAAACAATTTCTGTTTATTTGCTGCTTTATTTTGCTTGTAAGGAAAAAAGCCTCATCTGGTTTGAGAAAGTGCAAGTCAGGAATTAGTGCTATGATGTGAATAAAGTGTTTGAAGGCAAGAGAATATTCTACTCTGACTTGAAATATATTTTTAAAAAATCAGAAAAAAAGGAAAAATACACAAATATTAATAAGCTTTATGAATTATTTACTTTGAATCTGATGAYCATTACTAGAATGGTCTTTACTTGCAAAACATTGAATTTATTATAATATTCTGAATCATGTTTAGTTACCTACCATCTGTGTAGTTCTACCACCTTTAGACTCAGGGTTTTTAAAAATCCAACATAAAAAGTATTTATATGCATTCAGTTTGCATCTGGGAGTTGTGATTTAACCTGCATATGTCTGTATGTATTTGTAGATGAGGCTATTCCATGCTTTGGTAGCTAATCTGCTGCACTGGAAGTACAATGGTTCATTAAGAAAACAAATATGCTGTATTTCTGGGAAGTTATGATGTACCATAAATTGCATTGGGTACCTGGAGAGTAAAAAAAGATGGATGGCTGAATCAGAAGCAAAAAAAAAAAAAAAATCACTGGACCAAATGACTTGAAATCCACTGCCTAACTCCTGTCTCTCCATCCTTCTCCAAGGAATAAATCAGCATTATTTCAGCACATATCATGCTATTACTGAAGAGGAAGAATATATGATAATGGAGAGTTGTATATGTTTTATATTTCACAATACATAGATGGATGTAGAGAGAAACACCTCTCACAAAAATGTGTAATTTATCATAAGACAATTTTTTTTWAAAAAAATCAATTTTTGTAACAAACTGATAATAGAGAAAAAGTGGAGGTAAATGGTGACRAAATGAAAAATATTCAAAGGAAAGTAATATCATCTAGAAAAATATGCTAGTCYTTCAAAAGAAAAACAAATAATTGTGGAAGCCTTAAAAATCATCAGTGAGTTCAGTGAGCACTTTCTGAGAGCAAATAGATGCAGAGCTTTAAAGGGAAGAAATTGTAAAATCTGATTCACTATTGCTCCAAGGCCTGTACATCTACATTTACTTTGTTAAAAAAAAGTTGCTGTAAGTCTTCTTATGGACTTGTGTTYTCACAGGTGCATGTAAGACTTAAAGAGCTCAGTCAACTTACTATAGAAAAGGTTAGGAAGCTATTTAATTTCAAAGAATTTTAGTATCTTAAAGATGAAATTATTTTTGATAATAAAAGGCTCCTTAATCTAGAAGACAGAAGGCTAATTAAATTCAGTCTCTGGAAGTGGTTTAGAAACAAACTAAAACTGAATTTTAGGTACATGTTTAAATGATCTTGGATTATCAGCCAATGTAGCAATTCAATGAAAATGTGAAGAATTTTTATTAAATCCAGACCAAAACTCTTTATCACGGTTGCATTCTCAAGGAATCAAAGCTTTTAATAACTGATGCAAGAATCAGAATAACCAGTATTAGGCCACCTGGGAGCACATGTCCTATCCAGATGGGACAAATAAAAGTGTAGTCTTTACCTCTTCTCTGGACTGTGCTGCAGCACACACTCAGTTATGTGTCGGTTAGATGGTTATGGATGGTTTGTACATTGTTTGCCCTTCAGTTTCAGAGATCAATTAACATTTTATGCAAAAACGTTTGTCAAATCACTATAGGTATCATTTGCATTTTACCAATTCCTAGGCACCCACTCAGTTCTACTATTCTTGTAATCTGAAATAAAGTTCTTACAYCTTTAATAGCCTGATACCAGTGTAATTGTTTCAAAAGCCACAACTATATCAGAATCTGTTTTGCCTTTTAGATAAATGGTCCAAGCATATTAAGCTCATCAGTTCATCTCTGTTAAGATTTATGTAATACCCTTATTTTGTTTGGAAAACTATTACACATCCAGTAAGCCTATCTACCACTCAGCAGCTTCCTCTGCCACAATCATCTTGGATTTTTAAGTGRTTTTTTTGTAGCCTTCTGTAAACTGTAAGGATCCTGACTTGCACACCAAAATGCCACTTGGCTTYTGTTCAGATTAGCAATTCACCTTATATCAGCTTCAGAAAGGAGATTTATATCCAAAGCTTCTCACTTCCCCAAGAGTATAATGAAATTCTTTTTTAAAAAGTTAATTATACAAACATGTCTGCTGACATGCTGTTATTACACACAGGTACAAAATAGAACACTGGGAAATCAATTTAACTCTATACAGAGACATATTTTCACAGGGTGYGTCACCAGTTGTTTAACAGTCATCTCCAGGCTTCCTCCCTTTTATCCTTTTCACACTGCTCTCAGTTCTGTGATCACTTTCTGTTCTTCAGCTACTGCAGGCACAGAAGCAAACAAGTGACATCTTATTGTTGTCCTTCCCCAATTAATCAGCTGGAGGTTTTTGAAACATTATGTAGGGTTGGTCGTTGACCTAGGGATAGCATATACAGTACCAGCCTGCATCCCATAATTGTCTTACAGGTAGTCGTAACATACCCAAAGCCATGGACAAGGGGAGATTTCCCTGACCACTCACTGTCTCTGTGTGACACCTCTAAGTCCAGTTTGCAGTTCATGAGCCCATTGGCCATTTCTCCATGTTCATGTGGTGTTTTCAGGCTCTTGGGGTCTTCTTCTTATTGATCACACACACACATTCCTCTGAGATAGAAAATTCATAGTGATTTGCAATTTTTGCAGGCAGTGTTACCCATSCCTTGCGACACCACACAGAGCCCTAAGTCTGCCCCATTAATACTGCATAACAACCTYGTAGGGCTGCACCCAGACACTGGGGGCTCTCACTCCAGCTCACAGGATCTGTCTCTTCCTAACATGTAACAGTGGTTGTATCAGGGGCCACGTTTTAGAGTGCCAAAGGAAGTAGGAAGCCATTCAGAGGATAGTCTAAAAATACGTGTCGCGAGAGTGTTAAAAATGGCCATCAGCCAATCACAAAGCAAAAGGAAAACACACGGGGATTGATGCTCTCATAAGTGATAGCCTCCCTGCACATTGTGAGAGGACACTTCCTTTTCTGCTATGCTTTTGGGTAGGGATGGCTCAGCAATAACTGAGAATTATGAAAACACACAGGACTTGGTCAAAAAAGGCCCTGTCATAAAATGGTGTCTGAAATCTTGGCTAAAAGTTGTCCTTACTTTATTACCAAGCATAAGCTCAAGGAAAGTACACTATGTCCGATTACATAGTTTGCTATTTCTTGTTTTGATGAGCACGTTCTTGTCCCCATCCTATATGTGCATGGTTCCTTAAGTACAGTACAAGCTGTGTTACAAACTTTGCCTAAAATTGGAGAGGTTCAGCCCTGACAGAGAATTACATCATATAAAAGTGGACTGTATTTATGGAAATATCTATCTAACACCACTCTATTTGATAAGGAGTACATGAAGCAGAAATTCTCTAAATATTAAAGAACAATTAGTGCAGAATTTTCTATTGACAACTGCAGTGTTTATTACTCCTTTGCATATAACTGAGGTCATATGTATGTTCTGGAAAGCCTTTTACCTGAGATACTTGAGGAACATATAAAGACATGAAAGTCTTTCTACAGTGAGCTTATTCCACAGGTGTTATGGACAACATGTTCTTTCCATGGCCTTTTCTTTTAAAAAGGGTTTAGTTGCTACTTTTTTGCTTCTGTTGTGTTTTGGAGGTTTTTTCTTACATGGTATTCCAGCAAYGGAAAGAGTATTTTTATGCTGAGTTGGAGGCTGTTATAAATACTCTGCTGTCCTTATGACCATCACAGCCAAAGAACTGGCAAGATGCTTGTATTTTCTACAAGTCATTCCTGCAAACAGGGCAGTACAYCACTGGTACTAAAATCCCCGAGTGCGTCAATGAGCTGAGCAGTTTGTCATTCCCGTGAGTCACTGACAAGCCCAGTTATTATCAGGGCCTCTTTGGCTGGTAGCTGTGGAGCCAGCAGTGGATGGGGAAGATGTATGTGCCTACTCAAGGCTAAGAAGGAGGGCTTACTCCTCCAAGACTGAGATTTACCAGATTCCCTTGCTAGGATCTTGTTTGCCTTCAGGATCTTGCCCAGAGTCTGTGAGAGCAGATAGAAAGAGAAAGCAGAAGACTGAGACTGGAAGCTTCCACAGAGCCATGGGCATYAGAGACTGCTGCCCTCTGAAGTTTGTTCACTTGGCCAGTACTCAGCAAGTCAAATTTCTGTCCTTTCTAGTTCAGAAAAATGTAGAAGGGGGAAGGGCAGGGATGTCCCAAGGAGAGATATTCACTTCAGTGGGGTGGATATTGGCTGTTTGGAGCCAGTTGAAGCCGTTTAGAGCTGGTTCCTCCATCATGCTGCTCTTGGGGAGCTTCCAGTGGATGCCAAGCAGCTGGAAGTGAGGACCTGACAAACCCAGAGTACGGAAAACAGTCCTTTGTGTCATGGGGCAAGGAGGCACCCAGTAATTCCCATTGGGGACCCCAGAAAAAACCTCCAATGCAAGAGACAAACAAACCCACAGAGTTCCAAGATGGATCCTGGGCCCAAGGGGGCTGCACTCACCATAAGCATTCCACTCCTCCTGGCAAGGAGTGCAAAGCATCAACTCTCACTTTGGCAGCCACCACCCTGTGCTGATGTGGCAGAGCTCAGGAACACAGGCAGATAGGGATAACACCAGGGAAGAGGTGTTAGCCACTTTTCTTGGGTAACTTTTTCAAGGRCATTATCATTGACGATTTTCTGTACTAATTTAAAAATTTAATTAGGCAAAAGTAAATTTGTGGATCCACAGCTTCGGTTGGTTCCCTTTGCCCATAATAAGATTTTGACTATAAAAGCCCATGAACTGGGAGAGAKCCAAAGTATGAAAAATTCAATGGTAAGCTAATTATGTAAAATTCCTGATCACCTCAGGCTGTTAAAATAGGAAAGTGTCTATTTGCTACTTTTGAAATATCAGCCTCTTTATGCTTGACTCTGCTCCCTGCTCCAGCTCATTGCATAAGCTYTCAACATAAGCTCTAATCAATGTGAAGAGTACATTTGAACCCTTAACTAAACTAATGGTAATTGGGCTCAGGCTCCAAAATAGGTRAAGACCTGAGCCATGGCCAGGTCAAGAACACCTCTAGTTCCAATGCGTTCTCTGAAAACCCACAAAGGAGCAGAGTGACACAGTGAGCATTGATGCACAGGAGCTTGGAATGCTGATCATGTGAATAACTCAGGAATAATGGGTGGATCTTCTAAGACTGAGTTTTCAAGGCACAAAGAAGAGTACCTGGAGTCTCATCCATACCTTTCCCATTTGACTATAAGCCAACCACTTTATTGTATGACTGCTTCAGTGAGCTCTCTTTGGGCTCTCTTGCAGACTGCATTCATRCCAGTAATCTCCTGAGCTGGGATGCCTCTCAAGGTCACTGCTCAAGGCAGAGAGATCTTTTACTGACAGTAGATATTTGGTAAGCTACCAATACCATGCATAACCTTGTAGTGGGGTAACTTTGATTTGTGCCTTGGTAATGGATTTGTGTCTTTGTAACTTTGATTTGTCTTGATAGTCTGATACATTGTTCAAATGATTGTTGCTGTAAGGTAATAGCGTGAACCATGACATAAAACTTTGTTAAGTGGGACTTTTACATCATATTAAAATACTTTTGCTAATACCTTTTCAGCAGTGAAAATCACCCATTCGCAATAGTCTATTGATAGGATCAAAGCTCCACAATAGCTATCTATAACCCTTCATGATACCAGATGGCCTTACTTATCTTGCTCTATCCATGGTTATTTTTGTGTTGTTGAATCTTCTCTCCCAACATTTATACTTGCCATGACAAAGACTTCATTTTTTGGACATACACACAAAATTATTTGTTACAGATTTGCTGGAGAGAAAATCTTCTCTTTTTAACTGTTATTCCAAGAACACAGTCATTAGCTCCTTTTGCTTGCACAAGATCATTTTTGCTGTTCTTTCTCACCAGTCATCACTGGCTGAAAGACTGAAAAAAGAGTCTGTTTGTAATGTAACTCATGCCTGTAAACTTCTTGGAATGGAGCAGAATTACAGACAGTCCTCAATTGCATACTGATTTACTGATCTTTACCAGTAGTGGTCACTAAAACCACCTTTTCACCTGATCTCACATCTCTTCACAATGAATCCCAAAGCTGCCACTGTACCCTGTGCTGTGAAAACAGTTGCAGAATTGTAACTTGTAAAGGGCCAGTGGAAAATAGAGAAGTATCTAGAGACAACTGTTCCACTGCACTGAGAAGCAGCTCAATTTTACATGCTCTTAGGTGTGAAGGCAAGGTAGTTTGACATGTGATAAGTCCTCTGGTTGAGAAAATGTGAAAATGCAATTTAGGGAGAAAGAGGATAATAAAAACCAAGATTTGTTGAGACAGGTCATAGAGACCAAGCCTTATTTTTAAAGCAGAAATTGAAGAAAATCTCTTTGAGTCAAACCTGATTTTCTTTAAGGCAGATTCTGCTTTGTCAACATCATTGCTATTTGAGCCTGGCCTAATAAGTCTGCAAAAACTGGATGGGAGAAGTGGAGATTCAAGGAAGCACAAAAAAGGAAATGCATCAGAACCAGCTGCAGTGAGAGGGAAAATTCATATAGYCAAGAAGCAATATGCAAAAAAAACCCTGTGGCTATATAATTTTTTTAAAAAAAATATTTGATTGTTTTCTGCCATAATGATCTAGGTTCTATTTGCTGTTTGAGATCAGATGATATGCCCTCAACACATAGAGGAAAAAGACACATAGAATAATATTCTGTTCCTGAACAAAGGAATACATTCAAAGGATTACACCTGCACTCTAATTTAAGATGTAATTCAATACCTCACAATTTGAATAGGATACCTAATCTGCCCAAGACTGTCCACTCATTTCAATTGCATTTCTGTATGTTTGCCAAAGATCAATAACTGAGGCTTTGAACATTTCTCCGGTCAACACATATAATTAGATGACATAATTCCTTTATTTTAGAACATGGTTTCCTGCATAGAAGCTACTCCTTTCTTCATCCCCACATGTCTTCTAGGATTCATTTGAGATCTAAATACCTGTTGGGAGGAAATGGAGTATGTTGCTCCTGCTGACTACAGCTATGCTGCTAAATRACATGGAGCAATGGATCAGTCGTAGGACCGAGTCCAGGCCAAATGGCATAAATGGGATTGCACACATACACTAAAGAGGGCTGTTTCTACAGCTTGGGCCAAAGAAAACTCATTTGAATGACSTGAGCTAAAGAATGAATAAACAGTGAAGCATCTTGACTGACCTGGAGATGACCACAGCTTTGCCCCATATATCAACAGTTTCAAGGCCTCTGCCTCACAAAATGCTTCCTGTGTCAACTAAGCATCCATTCTCAATGTTACATTCTGGATCAGGCTGAAGTAACCATACAGATAAATCTGAAGCCTCAGCAGAGAGATATCTCAGTCTAGGAAGTATCCAGCTATCAAAACACATTCTTTAAATGGAGATGGGGTTTTTTTGGGGGGGAAGTGTATGTATGTTCACAAAGGGAAGCAGCAGCATCAAGAACTGAAAACTGGGCCAGCAAGACTCAGGTTTGCCAAGAGAAGTCCAAGAGCATCAACTGAATATAAGATAATGTGAATGAATGTTTGCCTGAGGGCTTACTTCATGGAATAATTTTGCATAATAACAGAGTAGCTTCATACCTGTTCAGCAGTTCATAACTGGCAAGATAATTTTAATCTGGTAATTAACCCTCTTCTGTGGAACCATGGCATTGTTGCACAAAATTCTTTGCTCAGTGTTGCCAGAGGAGGCAGGACTACAGTGAATTAACACAGTGGAATTATAAATGTTAAGTACCCACCAAATTCAGAGTATCTCCCCTTTGATGCGAAATCAGTGATGAGCACCAAACATAGAGATGAGAACTGTTCAACAAAATTTCTGTTGTGCGCTGGTACCTGGTTAAGAATCTATCAATGAATCAGAAAAAGCTTTAGGTTACACGCTGTAAGTGCTGTCACTGCAAACACAGCTGGTGCCATGGTGTAAAATATGAATCTTGAAGTTTACTCAACCAATAAGATATGATCTATGATGTCTTGATGTATCAGGACACAAGATAATTGTGAATTGCCTGTAGAAGCAAGTATATCTCCCTGTCTCACATTCGTGCTAACAGATCATGTCAAATACATCCTTGATTTATGCAGCATTACTTATATAGGTATTGGCAACTGGTCTTCCTAGGGCTTATGCCCAATGTATATAATAACATAATGCTCCTATACTGCAACACTGCATTATAATGATGTAAGAGAAAAAAACATCATAAACTGCTGTTCTTCTGCTCTCCTCTTGCACCCTAATGTGGAAGCTTGGGAAGCATTTGATAAGATCTACTAACACCCTGAGGAATCACYATTCAACAACTTTAGGGCATTTAGATACAAACTATTACTTATGAATACATGCATGGGTCATGCATCACTTACAAGAAGTCTTTAGGCCACGTGTTGAGTGAGTTTATGACCAGGTAAATGACTAGACCTTCTTTAAAGTTTGCGTCCACCTTCATAATGGTGATAGAACACGAAACACTTCTTTTATCTTCTTTTCCCTGTCATTCATGCCTTGCATCCTAGCATCCTCAAAATATTACTATTTTGTGTCTATCAAATTATTTTCCCCCCATTTCTAATTATTTGAAATAATATGTGGAAAGTGCTACAATCCAGAAAAGTGTTGGTTTTGTAGAATGGTATCAAGTTGTTGCATTGCATGCCCTTGAGTCTGATATGACGAAGTGGTGGGACATTTGACTTTGCAAAACCCACAAGATATTTTAAGATATGAAAAAGAAGGACACCAAAGGCTTTTTGGGAGCTTGGCTTGAACTATGTTATGAACATGTCCAGTTTTGTGTTGGGTTTTTTCAAAGGAAACTAGCTAATTCATTTCAATCATCATCTTCAGAATGAATGAGCACTTGTGAGATTTGTATAAYTAAGGGGTTAGAACCCATGAGTGAACTGGGAAGATGAGTTTTCTGAACCTGTATTCATAGAAAACCAATGTGTGTCTACTCTACAAACATTTAATTACTGTTACTTTAGTTCTCAAGAATGTTTGCYCAGAAAAGAATGCTACTTTCTCATATGATAGTGAAAATTCTCATAACATATTCATAAGTAGAAAAAAAAATTAACCATGTAGTGAGAAATGGTGAATTTTCTTCTATTGCAAACATCCATTCAAAAGGAAAGATTTTACATGATCTTCCTTTAACATAAGCAAAGTTCTTTAAAAAATTTACTACATACAAATTTATTGGTGAAATTTCACTCCACAGAATGTTTCTCCTGGAAAAATGGGATGAAGTTTATCCAGCAATTACCAAAAAGTGCTTGCCAAAACCAACTTGTTTATTTCTCTTCCTTTGTTAATTATTTTATCTCTATATGAATTTAAGGACAATCCTATATTTTAGTATTTCTTCCACTCAGGACCCTACTTTATTTCCCTTTTGTGTGCTCATCACTCCTTCTTGCATCAAACCCAGTTTTAATATTTGCATGCTTCTGAGAGACAAAAACTTTCTCTGCTGTTTTCATATGATGTCACAGGTTTCAAGGAACTTTACTGTCTTGTTTAAAACTGAAAAAGATCTAGCTCTGGAAGATGAAAAATCCTCAGTGTTCAGGCAAGAAGGGAGCAGAAGAAGAAAGTTCATATTTCTTAGCTTTTGAATTTTAAGAAAGACTAAAATAATTAGTTCAAAGACACAGAACAGAGATTTCTGAAGGAAGGCATTCTCCTGGATTTCTGTATAGCTTACAAGAGTTTTTCTGGTTTTTGATTACAACCTTGGTTTCATCTGCTGATTGAATCAGTAATAAGAGTAAAGGTTTGGAATCTTTGAACAGGAAGTCAGTGGTCAGAGCTCCATATAATATCAAGTGAAATTTGAAAATAGAATCCTGATGGTTATTTAAAGAGTGTTTAATTTTTTTACTTCTGTGTTTTTTATTTGTTAAAATATCCTATGTCTTAATCCTGCCCTGTGTATTATTAGAAGAGAGATACTCATACATAAATATAAGSTTGCCATCTTAGAATAGCACCCACAGAATTCTCAGCTATTGACAACAGTACATGCTGAATATGTAATTTGGTTTAGGCATGATCGGGAAGGAGAAAYGGAAGAATAAAACCCGTTGCATTATCTACCATTTTGTTCTACATCTTGCATTTTCYCTATTGAAGGCTTCCATTATTAGTATGGCAAAAAAAAGGAAGCTTTTCCCTTTCCCAGATTGAGAAGTATCTATGCTCTCATTTAGGCATTTCAGTCAGTTTCATAATGATAGTTGAAATAAATTCAATCCTAGCCCCAGTTACGTACAATTTGTGAAATAAAARTGTAAGAAATACAGCATTAAAAAGAATGCTAATTGCAAAGACTAGAAATAGAGATGACTGAGTTCTTACAAGATGTGTTTTTGTACACTGTTCCCAAAAGCCTGTATATAAATCTACATTCCAGTAACTAAATATGGTTTGGCTTTCAGAATGCTGAATCACTCAAGAAAGCTGTTGACATAATTGAAAGCCAGGGAAACTTGCACTCTGAAAATAAAGCCACATTTTCTTACATGCATAATTTTACCATATTTATTGAACTATTTCAATCCGAAATTATCTAACTCTTCTTCATAAATTTGCCTGCTGAAATATTCTGTTTTGTAACCTCTTCTCTCCATCATCATTTTACCACCTATAGAGTGGACAAGCAGTATCTGAAGAGCAAACTTAAGACGAAAGGGAATCAAACCAAAGATCCAAATCTAGTAATTATTTCCTGAGTGCATAACAAAAACTGGAACAGTTGTTTCTGAAGTCTTAAAACTCTAGGGAATTTGGTCTACTATTCTACACAGCTGGCTGAAGTCCAGACTCATTCATATTTCACAGAAATTTGAGCAGGAATATTTTTATAAATGTTTACTGCATTACCTCTCAGCTGGACAATCTCCATGCTAAATGAAAGGATTATACTATATGTTAGCTGAACCCTGAGGCTTCTAGAATTTTGTTTTAGWAATTATAACTAAGAAAATATTAACTGCATTAGCAAGAAAAAAATAGCAACAGTAATGGCTTAATGGACAGAACAGCTGTTTTGCAGTTGATGATACTCTATTTGCTATTTAGAGCTCATCAGATCTAAAAAAATACACTTTTTAACTACTAAATGTTCACCATTATAACAAATAACCTTGAAAGCTAAAAGAAAACATTTTTAGGGTTGTTTTTTTTTTTTAGCTAGATGTTAAACCAAACACACTTATTTACAATTATTTACATGAATCTAGTGTTGTCCCCTAATCAGGATTTTCTCATTCTAGGTTTTGGAACAATTTTTGTTTCAAATTCCAATTACATGCATCCTTATTAATGCAGAKTTTGGATCTGTAAAGATGATAACATTCTACTTTCTTCTCTGAGTAGCCTCTTTCACACTGTACTGGGCTTATATGGTAAGAATTCAGTAGCAGYAGAAGCTTCAGTGATGGCTTCTGTGAGAAGATGCCAGAAGCTTCTCCTAAGTCCAATAAAGCCAATGCCAGCTGGGTCCAAGACAGACTTACCACTGGTCAAAGCTGAGCCTCTATGAAAACATATTTAAGAATAGGGAAAAATCTGCTGCTTAACAACAGCTGGAGACATAAGTGAGAAGGTGTGAGAGAAGCAGCTGTGCAGAAGCACCCAGGTCAGTGAAGAGAGAGGAGGAAGACATGCCTCAACTTCCACAGCAGAGATTCACCTGCAGCCCAKGGTGAAAACCATGGTGAGGCGGCTGTTCCCTTGAACCCATGGGGGTCCATATTGGAGTAGAGGTCCATCTGCAGCATGTGGAAGGTCCCACATGTGAGCAAGTGGGTGAATCCCAAAGGAGAGTATGATTCTGTGGAGAGCCCATGCTGGAGCAGGTTCCTGGTAGGACCTGTTGATTCATGGAAAGTGGAGCCATRCTGAAACAGGTTTTGCTGGCAGGATTTATGACCCCATGGAAAGCATCCACAGTGGAGCAGCCTGTTTCTGAAGAACTGCAASCAGTTTCACCCAGGAAAACAGATCCATGCTGGAGCTGTTCATGGAGATCTGCAGACTTTGGGAAGAGTTCATGTTGGAGAAGTTCACTGGAAGACTGTCTCCCAAKCAGGTGATCTTACACTGGAACAGTGTGTGAAGAATGTGGGGAGGAAGGAGCAGCAGAAACAAYGTGCAATGAACTGACCACAACATATCCATTCCAGTCCCTCTGTACTGCTTGGGAGAAGGAAGTAGAGAATCTGGCAGTGAGGTTGAGCCTGGGAAAAAGGGAGAGGTAGGGAGAACAGGTTTTCAGATTYGGGTTTGTTTCTCAATGTCCTATTCTGATTTGATTGGTGGTAAATTTATATAATTTCCCTGAGTCTTTTCTGTTTTGCCTGTGATCTGTGTGAGTGATCTGTCCCTGTTCTTTTCTCAAGCCAAGATTCTTTTGCTGTGTTTTCTCTCCCCTGTCTAGCCAAGAAGTGGAGTGGTGGAGTAGCTTTGGTGGCCTGYCAGTCAACACACCATAGCCACAAAAAATGTAGTTAGTATAAGTTACAATTATCAACCTATAAGTGAACTCAAAACACACAGAAAGTGACAGCAGTAGCTTTCATTGTGAGATTTATTACTTTCCAGTAAAATAGAAGAAAATATAGAAAGACTACAACCACTCAAAGGAAAGGAAGTGCTAAAGCCAAAGGATGTATTACTTGCTTCAAAGAAAAACTATATTAAAAAAAAAAGAAAAAAAAGAAGACAAGAGAGGAGGGAAATCAAAACAAAGAACTTGGGAAAGCTGAATTTCCTTCTGTATCTTAATTCCCTAGATCCTGGCCAATAGCTTGTTGTTATACTCTGGACACTTAATGCATGGCCTAAACCAAAGCTCCTTTGCTCTGGTTAGTTGCRTGGGAAAAATATCAACAASATATTCTCAAGAGGTAAAAATCACACAAAAGCTTACTGGMAAACTATGGAAAATCAAGGAACTTTTGCAAATGATATAGATGATATATATAAATTACATAAAACACTTATCAGAGTATTGACTTAGCCAATGAAATTTAACAAGCTTTAAACCCATTCAATGTTAACTTCTATGAAAAAAGAGTTAGAAAGAGAAGAAAGGGATGAACCAGGATGACAGGAAAAACATAGAAAAATAGATATAGCTACCAACTCCTGGATTCCAGAGATGTAATGGATAGAAAACCTCAAGACGAAGGTAGGGTTAAAGATCAACACTCTTGCCTTGTGGTCAGCCTTGTTAAACCCTTGCCTTGTGGTCAGCCTTGTTAAACCCTTGTCCCATCATGGGCCTTCCTCCCAGGCGGGACTTCTGGTCACTTGACCTCCAGTGTGCTCTGACTGACAGACACTGCCTGGGTGGGGAGTATGGGGAGCAGGGCATCACCTCACCAGAGAAAGGCCTGGCCCACCCCCCCTTACACACATTCCAAGCATCATGGTATGTCTCAAGACAGACTACTAGTTCCAGTTTCTGACACTTGCCAACTTCTTTTTTTAAGAGGGCCTACATATCCTGCCTAATTTTGCATACCTGTACATCTATCCGAAGACAGGTGTCCACTGGAGGACACAAAAACCTGCTGCAAGTACTGGAAAGCAGAATACTGAAATATTGAATAAGTAGAATAAAAATATTGAATCATATTTCATTTTTTTCCCACAATATAAAATCATCAAGTATAAAATCATCACCTCTTTTTCTTCTTCGTTCTGCTGTTACCTTTTTTATTTCTGTGTCATAAACACAAATCACCATCTGAATCCCTTTATTTATGGGCAAGATATAGCTATTATTTTGCMGTTTTAGCGACAATTTGTATATTCTCTTTCAATATTTGCTTATCACCAAACTGGAGAACAGCCTATGTGACAACCCTATGTTACAAATGTTTCAAAGGAGAAAAAGTACTATTAATGATGGTGGCGCTTTTTTTCAATAAATTTTTCCATTGAATGAGCCATTTCTACTTCCCTTTTATGCACTGTTATCATCATTCTTTGTGCAATTATGCAATGGGACCATTTAATGCTAATTTTGCATCAAGTCAAATTAATGCCAGTTATTAAAACAACTGAATTACTTCAGTCATTGTGACAATGAGAAGAATTTTTGTTTGTTTGGGATTTGTTGGAAACTGAGCTCAAATCTCCATTCTTAGTAAGGGCTATATATTCAGGAGGCAAAGTTTTGGCTTACTCTATGAAGACATATTTTGGCATATCACAGGAAAGGCATTTGGAATCTTGTGCACAAGATCTTACTCTAAGAGTGGACGTGGGAACTAAAAATACCATGAGGCAATATAATAACAAAAGGAGATATCGTTTGATATCAGTCAAAATGACTCATTTGTAAAATAAATTGAGATAGTTTCAGACCAAAAAATGGAAAACAGAGATTGCTTAGGTGATCCGACAGGTATATGTAAAAGAAGTTTCATGCTATACACAGACTTAAGGCACTGACACAAGTARTTCATGGTCATAAAACTTGATAGTGGAAAGAAAATGAGTACTTTTGGTTCACRCATCAGATCAAGTTCTTTTGAAAATTCATGGTGACATATTCTATTTTTTCTTAATTACTCATTGACATACATATATATTTTTTTTCCAATCAGGAATGCATGACTATGTAAAGCAACTGTATTCAAAATATAAGTAAAGGGCTTTTACACATCTAATAGTTAATAAAGGATTTTGGATGTTGGTTCTTGACCTGCCACAGTCATATTCAGTCCCTCCTAAATATTTCTTTAGATAAACTAAATTATAATCTTTTCTTGGCCAAAAAAGAAAGACCATTTTAATCTTCTTTTCTTATTTCCAAAAGAGAAAAAAAAAACAAAAAAACAATACCTATATCTGTTCTATTACATTTTTGAGGGTCAAGACATAAAGTTAATAACTTTCTCTTGCCCATTTGCTCTGACAGCTGGCGGTCAATTAGTATTCCCTCATCCCATAATTGGAATCGCTCATTACAAACCACTGTTGCTAAGACTCAAATATTGTGGCTCATTTGCAACTTCACTGCCAGGTGAGATTAAGGGAAATGTCCCCCTGGTTAAACCATCAGGAGCTGTGCCAAACTATAATCAGTCTTTTGCATACATCAGAGACCTACAAACACAGCAGAATGATTGTGTATGCAGCAGCTGCAAGTTAAAGCTGAATCAAATTCTTCAAACATATGCAGTTTGCCAGATATCCAACCACTCTTGCAAATGCCAGTATTTCATTACTTGGCAAGTTTTCTAAGACACAGAGCTAACACAGAGTACAGGAATACCAAATTGTGCACACAATATGTAAAAGATTTTTTTTTTAACCAAATACAGAAGATAATTCTGATTCTTCTATTGATGAGACTATAATTGTTGTTCCCTCTGCATTCGGTCCTCAGAATAACTGATCCTTCATCCTGGTAAACACTGAGTTCGTACAAAATTCAATTTCTGAAATAGTTTCTCCATGAAGCACGACTTAGCATTATGTTATAATGTTATTTTTTACCAAAAGAAGTTTGGCTTACACTGAACATCAGCTGTGAAGTACAATTCTTTGGGGATAAGAGAAGGACTGGGGGTAGGGAGCCTATTCMGAACTCTTGTAAATAGTGAGGTCTAAGATGAGGAATACGGTCACTTAGTAGGAGAATAATATTTTGGTTCTTTCATCACCTTTCTTTTACCTCTCAATAAAGCTCATATGTAATACCATGCTCCTAGGAGCCTGTTTGACAATCAATATTTTTGTTTGTTTGTTTGTTTGTTTGTTTGTTTGTTGTGAGTGGTATTATTGAGTTAGAAACATTATTGTATTCTAGGAACTAACCAGGGAACCAGAAGACTGTAGTTCTGTGCTTCATAAATATAAATTCCTGATCTGATGATGATTCCTTTTCTCTAACATTTTTTTTTCCTTTTGTCTCACTTTGTTTACATTACAGCCTCTTTAGGACTAAGATTCTGTCATGTTTTTGCTACCATATCCCAGCACATTGAAGATCAATAAATGGAAGCTACCATCTGCTAATGCAGTTCAGCCAATAATTGGAAGTAGTTTAGCATTCAGCTCACTCTTTCAGAGGACAGTACTTAGAAATGTGCTTAAATGTTTTTATATTTTCAGTGTTTTCTTCAATTTTCAGAGGAGCCTGTTGAAAACCTCATCTTTATTACCTGTTAGTTTGAAGTGAGCTTGCTTCTTGAAAGTAATCAATATGGTTAATGTTCTGTTATGTTCAATAGGAATAAGATTACTGTTCACAGCAGTCCCTGTTTCATTCTGAAATGTGCCAAGAAGAGGCCAAAAATCTTATCAGAGTGTTTACAGTATATATTCCTGTCCTCATGCTTGATATTCTTGCCAATCTCTTATCCTCTTACATTTACATGTAGGGCTCATGTTGAAATGTGCATTTCTTAAGGTCTGGTGTGTCTGTGATTTCAAGTGACACAAACTGGCTTTAACTGGATTATGTTTTCCCAAGATTTCTCATGGGCTCTAGCTGCTTCTATATCAAATGCTTCAGCTTCCCTGATAAAACTATAGGGGCATCAGTGGGGGAAGTGAGTGTCTGTCTGAGCTTCTTACTTCCCTTCTCCATCTTGTATTCAGAATTTTAAATTGAGAGCAACATTGCATCCACTGAGGAGATTAACTTGCTTCATTAGCAAGAAGAATGTGAATAGTCATGGATGGGGCGGTGATGAGAAGATTAAACTCTCAACTACCCCAGAGTGTACATTAAGTGGTGCTTCAAAGTCAGCATCTGGAACAATGAGTGGAGAAATAAAATGCAATATGGGTAAAGTTTTGACTGTTGGCAACAGTGATGGGAGGAACAGACACACTGGAGGGAGAATGCCTGAGACAGATAGAAAATAATAGGTGAGATGAGTCCATTGACTTCTTTAAAAATGTTCAGTAAAATGACTATACTGTTTCTCAGGAATAATAGTGTGTCTTTTTTGTAATGAAGAGACTTATTGGATATGTAAATTAGCAAAAATTCCTACCTACACCCTAAGATTATTACTGTTTTTATCTGTGAGTAGAAAATGAGGGACATGCTATAAGCATATCTTCAATTAAAAATCTTGTACTATTCTTACAATATTTTCATTGTTATTGTATCCAATTTATTGCTTTCTCAGAGAATCTTAAAATACTAGCCAAAAAAAAAGAAGTATTTTTTCTGGGCAGTACATAATGGAATGACTTTCATATTTGGTAGATTTGGAGACCTCATTTTCAAAGAGGACAAATTAATCTAGGGTATCGGATGTCAAAATCTTTTCTGTGGGCTTTCGAAATTTAAGTCCAGATATTTTTGCTACTTTTAATACGTTAATTTGTGGGGTTTTATATATCATAATATCTTCTATAGAAAAAACACTAAAAGGACAAAACCAGGTTACTCTGTCCTATCAGTCCCTGAAGTGTATCTTTGTAGACAAAAGGATAGCCACTGCAGAAAAACACCGCTAATAATACAGAAATCCAAAACAGCATAAAAAAATAACATCCCAAGAACATTTATTTGTACACACTGGCTATCAAAGGGAYCTTATGAAGTAATTTAGACATAGATGTGAGCACTGTATATGTCTGGCATTAGTTTAAATGAATCATCTCCAATTGCTTTAGCTTTTGGATATTCTTTGATACCACCACAGTATGCTGGAGGACTATCAGTGACTGGAAACATGTTAGTTCCTTTTTTTTTTTCTCTCCTTGGCTATTTTTTTTTTTTGGCAGTGTTACAAACCTAATAGGAYATGCATTTTCATCCCATTGTTGTTATACACAAGTAATAAATGAGGGGTTGTTGTGGTATTTTGTTATTTGGGTTTRTTGGGCTTTTTTACTGTCTCAATTTTATCATATTTCTATTAAAATTATTTTTTAAATAGTTCCAAGTTTGATAAATTTAGAACTTGCAATTCAGAGATAACAATAAACAGTTAAAGATATTAATGCTTGTTTAACAACCTGTAACTTAAAAAAAAAAAACAACAACAAAACAAACCTACTGGTAATTCATTCAGATTTCTTGCTTCTTATGCCAATGGTTTTACCCTTGACCTGGAAGGACCACACCCTCCAGGGATTAATGGTAATTACATTTCAGATTTAAATCATCTCCATAGAGCAAACACTGCCAATTGAATCATATTGTGCTGAACTACATAAAAATGATGCCAAATTATGTGCAGATACTTTAAAAGCAACTTGCTTATAAAAAGGTAAGYGGCAGAGTATATTGTACTGTCAAATAGTTAGTGATAAGAGAGGCAGTTGCACAGGACATTGTACGTAATGATTATCTCCCACATTGAGGTCTATTTCAAATAGCTTATGGAAGGGAAAAACAGAAGTTAAGAGTATGTTTATAGCTCTATGTGAGCATTTTACCTTTGGCTCATACACCCAGAGCTGGAAAGGACTTCATAAAAGCTGTTTTCTCACAAACCTTCTCCTCTAACTGACTTCAAGCTCTAGGTCTGGTGCAACTCACCTAATAAGATTGCAAAATCTCCTGCTGTTAGTTTTACTTTTACCTTAATGTGTCTTGTCTTGCTAGGACAAATATTGGTGAAAACATGGTTGGCATTTAATGGTCCATAGACTACCTGGAGGCTGGTAAAGCAGGGATCTGTCCTGTTTGAGATATTTATTTATACCTGGAGGAGGTGACTAGAATATGTCCTTGTCAAGTTTGCAGATAACATCAGTTTCATTGCCGTTCAGCAATATTCTAACCAGCAAATTATTTCACCTACAAGAAGAAAAGCCATAGTCTGCACTTCTCCAATAAAAATACTAAGCACTTTCATAAGTAATTGATGAACAATGTCTCTCTGAACATAATGGATAAAATTGTTCATAACTTTGTGTTTTCAAGCCGCTCATACTCATCAGTCTGTCTCTCACAATTTTTGGCTGTCAGTATGAATAGGTTCAATAAACACATGAATTCTAGTTTATGCTGTAACTTCTACCTTTTAAATTTCAAGAAACAAGCTTGGTCTTTGTACTGTGGACTTCTAAATTGAAATACACTTCAAATTTTGTGTCTTTAATTTCCAGTCAAAGGTTGCTAAAATAACTTATTATGGCTTTCCTTAGTTTGGYGACTAAACCTGTTTTTCTAGAGCTCCAGTCACAATGGGTTTTGTTATTGAAATTCAATAACCTCTTAACTTTCTGAACAACTCAAAGACTTTCATGTTCACAGAAGAGGTTAGTTTTCATGAAACAAGTTATCTATTATTTGAGCTGTGACTCAGAAAAGGTGAATATGTGTTATCTGTGTTCATTGGGTGCTAAAAGTATGGTCTTTCATTTAGCTCAACTGACAAATCAGCAAGTTTAATCGATTCCTTGATCTGCAAGGCAAGAATAGCAGAGCTAAGTGTCTGTGTTCCTCCAGGTTCTTGTAGAATATCTCTTTCCAAAATCTGTAGCAATTTGTCCTAGGTTTGCTCACAGGGGAGCAAAGCCTGGAGCAGTATGGACAAGGCTAAAATCCTATTCTATGCACTGTCTTCCCAAGAGCTCAGCTTCCATTAGGCTGTGAATTATATTGAACATTAAAGGTATGATGAGTGCTCTAGTTCTAAAAAAAAATAAAAATCTATGGAATGTACAGGTGTGAAGCAGAATACATTTTTCTGACCACAGGATGATGGATAGGATTTACCAAATTTCCTTTCTTCTTTTTTTTTTTTTTTTCCTGGTATGCTTATTCTTTTAAAGGTGCACTAGAAGTGTTTTGAGGAAAGTCTTTAGATCACACTGAAAGACAGTATAGCCTAAGAATTAGAAATCTCTTTAACACTGCATTAGGTGTTGAGCTTATTGATCCCCCTAAAAACATGAATGTAGGCAGTGATGGTAAGATAATTTAAGCAAGTAGGGAATGCACTGGCAAAATATTAGATATAGAAGGAKCTGGGAGGGGATGTTTCCACTTACACTTTTGATTAACCTAATTTAATTAGCAAATTTTATTTTAGTCCTAGTTGAAGAACCCATGCCTTCCTGACAAATTAGACACACACTTCTCTAATCAGAGAACTAAAAAGCAGAGGAAGAATATGAGAAAATATTGAAAAATACTGAGAGGTTCCTTTAGGACAAGGCACTGAGAGGTTCCTTTAGGACAAGGGTCTCACACTGAAGATTATATTCTGTGAAAGCAAATATGAAAAAAGTCTAAGGAGTAAGCCAGAGGAATGTAGCAAAACAGAAGGAAGAAAAGCTTCAGAGACGAAAAGGTAATTTTTCTGGGGTTTTGCTTTGTCTCGTTTTTAATCCAGCATGTGTTCAATGTATTATTCTCTTTTAGAAAAAGAGAAAGTTGTCTATTTCAAGTTACCTGTTTCATTTTGTTCTGGACTCAAAAAGATGCCGTCTTACATTTTCCCTCAGATTTCTCTCCTTTGGTCAGGAGTCACTTGGGAGCTGTGAGAATGGTACTCTAAAGTTCAGTAGTTACCTGCTGAGCAGAGCAACTCTACTGTAGCATTCAGAGTTACTGGGTTTTTTTATTCCTCATACTCAGACACTTCCATCAGTCTCTGATGTTACTAGGTATTCTTTCTGAAATATTCATTTCTCAGACCAGAGTTGTTTGAGTGGTTGTACTTGGAAAAATTGAAGTAYGATCCTTTCAGCTTCTTGTGCTCAATTTTTTCTTCCTGAAAGGATAAATGCAAGCATTTTGTTGCAGTAACTGTTCAATTTTAGGGTAGAGGCTTTACTTCATTGTTGTGAAAGTGTACATTTCAGACATAAGAATAATTCCAGTTATTCAATCTATTTTATGTGGATAAAAAAAGGATAAGAAAAACCAATCTGTTGATTCTCAGTCATTCTGCCAACCTGCCTGATTTTTACTTTTTCTTGCTATTGTAGGGGGGTGAGAGAGGTGTTGCCAAAGTAGCTCACCTCCTGCTGTAAGTCAGTGCTACTTTCACAACTTTCTTTTGATACCATCTTCTGAAAGCAAATTATGAAAAATAACTCTACCCATTAAGAAATATTCATCTCAGTGACTGTTTCAGAATTTATAACCTTAAATTCACTGGGTGAATTATAAAAGGAGGAGACATACCCACGTGTTCCCCCAAAGACACAAAATAAAACCTAAGAGTATAAAGTAATTTTAATGGAACAATTTTCTAGAACTGTAGTGTGAATTTCAAAGGTGGTTTGTCCCATGGTTCATTTTTTGCTCTGCTTGCAACTGAAAGGTGCCGTATATACCCATGGGAGGATTTCAGACCTGATAATCCATAGGCAATCTGCAGGGGAACAGCTCATGTGGCCTTGCTCTCTTTACAGTCTTCACAGCAATTTCCATTACAGAGTCCTCTGCCAGTACTGGCGTGCTCAGATCTCAATATTTCACGTGGAATGCAACTACATATTTCTGATTTTTTGATCCAACATGCCAAGCAGAACTACTAAGATCAGCCTGTGGTGTGCTGCCCAATTTCCCCTGGGCTGGATGGCATGGATATTGGAAAGACTGTACCTGATAGGTCACAGCTGGTAAAGTCCCACCAGAAGGGCCTGAACTCCGTGCTTCAGGAGCACCTCTCTTTCCTGTCACCTGGTAACTCTGGGAGCAGATCACACRCAGGGGCCAACAACACCTGCAGCATCGCTTAACAGGTTTCAAGAAGCTGGTGAAGTCCGAGAGAGTGCTGAGGGAAAAGAGTTGACAAAGCAGCCAAGCGTATCCTGTCATATGCAGTTGGGGCATGGAGAATGCTGGAAATGTGGCCAGGAGGAAGGTCTGTGGTTTGTAGCCARGAGRAAGGTCTGTGGTTTGTAGCAGCAACATGTAGAGAGATAAGGAAATACACTGTACCTTTCAGAGCAACCTAAGAGTTGGCACACTTTTTGGAGTGTTTTTATACTTTACTTGATTTGAAAAGATCTGCGGAAATAATCTTCACTTTTAATTCAGTTGAATTAAGAATTTATAAATAAACATGAAAGAAATATGTTCTTAAAAACAAGCAAACAAACAACCTTTTTATTATTTATTTTAAATTTCATTKCCAGTTGGTAAAATGTCTTTTCAAATGCAGTAAAATAGAGACACATTCTARGTATTCACAGTTATTTATGTGGTGGTGTTTTGGACTAGATACCTTGTCTGGTGAAATTTCGCTCTTTAAGAAGAAAAATAATGTATTATTGACAACAAAGGTTCACTTTGTGGACTCAAGCATCTTTCTTTGTTATTTGCATGTCTGATATTAAGCTGTAAGGCAAGTACCAACCCCATTAAAAACTGCTTTCCAATTATTTGGTAAATATACTGTACAAGTAGCTATCAACAACTTCAAAGATTAATTACTAGGCAAAGTGAAGCTTGCATTTTTCAAGATAAGACAGAAATTCTGAAGGAATTATATTATTACAGTACATGGCATGGTACTTATGTGCTGATGGCTGAAAAAAACCCAGGAGAGGCAGGAAAGTATAACGAAGAAATTGAGCTTATACTTCATTAAATTGGGCTTTTTTTTTTTTTAAATAGGTATAGAGCACGTATATCATGCATCATACTTACCTGCTCTAATTTTAATAAATTAAAAATAATATGGAAAAAAAGTCTATTTTCTTTTTTTTCCTTTCTTCCTGCTCTCTCTTGCTTTWTATTAATACTATGGTTTGACTTCTGCATTAGAAAATTCTCTGAGCCGGGATTATCACCTCCTGTATATTTTCARAGTGCTTTGCACAGAGACATCAGCCCAGTTGACGCTTGCTATGCTGTGAATACAGACACATTGTTAGACTCACTGGGATGTTTCAGCTGTGTTAAACCACTTTGACAGCGTAAACCAAATGCAAATGTAAATGTAGTTGTGGTAGCTAGCTAAATCAGATTTATTGAAATTCTCATCCATTAGAGAAATCAAGGTGAATAAAGAATCCAGCAAACTGCACCCAAATTCTCAGTTGTAGAAAAAGAAAATAGAATTTAGAATAAAATTTAGAAATTTAGAATTTTTTTCTGCAGGAAAAAAAAATTGGAGAGAGGAGGGGGAATGTAGGTTAAAATCAAATTTAATAAGCTTTCTAAAAAAAAAGCAGCACAACCTTATATACATAATATTTCACTGGATTTGATCCTAGTTCAACAGTGGAAGTGAAAATATTGCTTTACACAGTAACCCCAGAAKTCTTCAAGAATGCATTTTTTCATCATCATTTTGTACATTTTTTTAGTATTTCCTCTTTGGCTGAGTTATAAAGTGAAGCTGACTGATGTAATATTTAGCTGAATTGTAAGCCTAAATCACAGAAATTCCACCCATTTAGTTTTTATCTTAAGCTAAAATGCTTCTTATGTATTTATATTTTATATAAATTCTTGATTTAAATGTATCATACTTTTTGGAAACTGAGGGAACAATAAGACCAAGTTGCCAAAAATACATAAAACAGCTGACATCACAGCTCACTGAATATGAAAATTATTTTCAATTTTGTATATATGTATTCAAACCCCTGTCTTATTTTACATAACTATTTTACTACTATCAACCTATTTATTAGATTAAGAAACTGTTCTATAGGGATTCAGTATTGTAATTTTTTTTGTGTAGAGAAAAACAATGTTTTTAATATTGTCCTAGTTGCTCCCATTTTGTCTTCAAAAGACTTATCTGCCTTAAAATAGTGTTATCCTTATTTCTTTCATTTTATCCCCCAATATGTGCTTTGCACTTGACTGAATTTCTTTTACTWTGTATCCTTCCTTTCTTTGCTCATTTCTTTTTTAAGGGTAGTATTCAAAAATTTTCAGCCTTCATCTGTYCTCAGCAAATTAGAATTTTCCTTTGCATATTATGTTTCCAAAGAATGCATGACAGTATAGATGCAATGGTTTTAAGGCATAAGCCTGGGATGGCCACAAGGAAAGAAATCATTAGTGAATTTTCCTATCATCTTAAATTAGTGCTACAAAAATCTTTATATATATAATTTTAAAATTGCTTTTTAGAAAAGCTTTAAAAATATCTTTTTCTGCATTGTGGAAACAAAATAATACAAATTCCCTTAGTGATATAGGAAATACACATGGCAGAAAAAAATAACCAACCAACCAAACACAGAATAAATAATGTTTTAAAGAATCTTRTGGGTAAACTAAACACTTTTCATTTGTATGGTATTGCAGTGTATTTGCTCTATTATGTCTTGAGCTTGCTYTGCTATCTTTTGAGCTACCTTGCCAGAATTGTTTATTTYTTCTGTGAAAAAGTTCCTTTTTCCTAGTCCTGCTGTGATTGTGTATATGAGACCTCCTGAGGCTAGCACAAATCAAGAATGACACATTGTCATTTATATATTAAAAAAAAAATCTCTTCTTGGATTTTATAACCTAAATAATAATTTTTAAAAGCTTGTGAAAAAAACATATTTTGCATATAAACCTCTGTTGTATTTTTATGCTCATTCTTCCTCCCCTCTTCAATTTTAACATTTATCAAATCACATCTTTTGTTTGATCCTCTCCTAAAAGTTTTGGGAATAGAACTATTACTCTCAAAGGARATTAATGATAGGAATATAATGTAAGTCAGGCTTTCCTGGAGAGATGAGTGCAGACCAACTTGTCCTCGTACAGATGATCAAAGACATATTTAGGGAGAGCACATAAGCCTGATCCCTGGTTGTGATCCACTCCCATCATTCTTTCTTCAAGTTCATGATTATTGTATTAGGGATTCTAACATGTCTCTCTTTGCCCATTCCTTTCAGTATACATTTATTCTTTACTTGTTCATTCACCCATGAATTTGAACCTGCTGACACTGGCTGYGTCTATTATTTCCTATTACAGCRAGTTCCAGAATTTCATTACCTGCTGTGTAAAGCAATAGTTTMTTTTACTTGTTTTAAACTGCTTTCATTGAGGTTATGAGGTTATTCTAGGTTTAATGTTATGGTATTTGWTGAATAAAAACTCCTGTTCACTTTATCTAACACACTAAATTTTTTTTTAGACCTGACTTTGTCAACTGTTCTGCCTCCAAACCAAGGCCCTGGACTTGTTTCCAAAAGTCCCAAACAAAATGATCAAATTATGGAACAGCTGTGTGAGGATGACAGATCATATACTATCTCATATCACTAATCTTTGATATGCCTTTTGAGTGTGTTCAGAATTRCAGAATAGCTGAGGTTGGGAGGGACCTCTGGATGTCACCTGGCCCATCACTTGACCCTGCTTCACCATCACCACCCTGCTTTTGTGAATTATGAGGAAGAACAACTAGTCCATCCCAAAAAAAAATTCCAGCATGAAGGTAATAGTTAATCTYTCAGCCCATGTGGGATGGTAGTGGCATTGGGCATATGCAGTGCAGGTCTGGAGATGCCAAAAAATGATTTCTGAAATTACATCAAGGCAAAAATGTTGAGTTTTTGYAAAGGTTTGTCTGGCTTCTCCATTCTGTTCCCTTAGCCACCAGTCCCTTTTTCCACTTGCAATTAAATCATCTTTTAATAGAAAACCTGACAGCAGGTTCTGCATGCTACTGTGGTGTCTTTTGCATATAAAGGTAGATAGTGTGTTCACCTATGTAAGTGGTGCATTCATAGACCTACCAGTGTTTGTGTTTGTGAATGTATGTGCTTACAACTAAGTACCCATCTAAAAACATTCTTTCCTTTTTCCTGTTTGAGAGACAGCACCTGAACTCTGATTTGCTTTGGGATGTCCAGGGGCCTTTGTCTCAATCAAAACTTTTCAGCACTCACATTATTTTCCTTAAAAGATGTCAGAAGCCCACGATTATGTGAGAGTACAGAAGAAATGCCTATAAAGAACAAAGTGCAGGACCATGCAAAATGCTTACTGTGATTCCATTGTTAATCAGTTTATAAATCTAAATTTCAGAGGACAGTTTCTAGTCAAAAATACAGAAGAGGTAAATGCTAGTTCTACAGCAACTCTGGCACCTGTCACCATTGGCGAACACTGAATATCACAGGAAGGTTGCATCAGATCCATCATTTACAGTTGATATGACTTCTGGAATTTGTATCACAGTTGAGGGCTGTGGGACATTATACAATAGCATATCATTGGCACAGTGACCTCAAAGGTAGATATGAAAGGTGTACAAAAGTGGGACGAGATCCAGCAGGAGTTCAAATGTCAACCTACAGACAAGAAAAGGGCTCACTCTAGTGGTACAAGCCAGCAAAACAACAAATATGCTCTTCCCTGCAYGTCAACATCACATCAACACAGCCTTAAAGAGCTGGGGAGAAAGGGAGGAATGAGACTAAAGAAAAACAGGGTGAATAAATTGTAACAAAACCCAGCAAAATGTGCAAATTCCATGATTGGTAATGTTTCAGGGGACCTGTTTGACAGCTCTGCACTGGATCATCACAGGCTAAATTAGGAAAGTTTCTTCTTCCACCCTATCACACAAACRTGGCTTGCTTTGGCAGTCAGGAGGATCAGAAATGGGGTAGTTCTCAGTCCCTTCTCTGGCTACRTGAGAACATCTGGACAGACAACCCACACATGCTTTTATCACCATGTCAGTTCCTTATTGAGATCTGAGAGCAAAGGCATCTTGCCAACCAGTTCCTAGCACATCATAACATCTTATATGTAAACATATTCCCTGTCCACAGCAGGGTGAGTCAGTACGTAGCTCTCTTGCTTGAAAGACAGAACAACAGCTGAAATGGATACTCCACTACTTGGTATCACAATGCAGCTTCTCCTGACAGCTTTTAGTGTCTAATTCTATCTTATTGCTTCCTCGTTGGCATAGGTACAGTGACATTCATTATTATTTAAAATAATTTGATTTTGATAAAACATTTTCACAATACCTCATTTTTTTTCAGGCAAAACTGTTGATTTTGTCACACTGGTTTCACTGACTCCTTCAAAACAAACAAACAAAAAMCARAGCCCCATAGAGGTTCCCATAGCAACAAAAAAATGTTTGTTATTTCTTGTGAAAATATTACATTAGCCTTGCTTTGACAGTTCCAYACAGTTAAAATCCACCATATTAATRGAAATACCTTTTTCTTTCATCACATTTTCTGCTTTATAGTCTATATTCTATAAACAACATAGTATCAGTGGTGTTCCCCAGGGCTCAGTATTTGGGAAGATATTGTTTAATTTCTTTATCAATGACCTGAATGAGGGAATCAAATGCACCCTCAGACAGTTTGCAGATGACACCAAGTTGGGCAAGAGTGTTGATCTGCTGGAGGGTAGAAAGGCTCTGCAGAGACTTCTGGACAGGCTGAATCAATGGACTTGGGCCATTGGTATCAGTTTTAACAAGGCCAAGTGCCAAATCCTGCACTTTGGTCACAACAACCGCAGGCAGTGCCACAGGCTGGGGGCAGAGTGGTTGGAAGGATGTTTCATCTGGAGAAAAAGAAGGCTCAGAGTGACCTTATTGCCCTCTACAACCACCYGAAAGGAGGTTGTATCACATCAATGTCTTCTCCCAAGTAAGATGTGACTGGACTAAAGAAAATTACTTCAAGTTGCACCAAGGGAGGTTTAGATTGGGAAGAATTTCTTCATGGAAAGGGTTATCAGGCACTGGAACTGTCTGCCCAGGGAAGTGGTTGAGTCACCATCCCTGGAGGACATAAAAATATGCRTAGATGTGGTGCTTAGGGACATGGTTTAGTGGTGGATGGGGCAGCRTCAGGTTAATTGTGGGACACAATGATTCCAAAAGCTTTTTCCAACCTAAATGATTTGGATAATTATATAGAAAACAACAACAAAAGGAATACAGAGGTCTAAGAAACTTCGTATAGTACTCTCTCTTTCTGCTTTTTTTTTGTATTTTTTTAACCTGAATCTAAGTAYAGTTTYTCAGTTAATTTGATTATTTAAAGCMTAGTTAAAGAYTGAATGGGAAAACAAGAAAAAGATTTAACAGAAATCAGAAGGTCCTTCATGATAAGTGGAGATAAGCAGAAAAAACCCCCAGTCCTTAACTGTTCCATAAGCAATAATTTTAGTCTTGAAATCTGCTGTTTTAATGATATAGACATTAKAGTGAAAATATGGGATTTTATTTTCAGGAAATACCTGAGTGGCAAAAAAGAGAGACAGACTTCTCAGTGGGACCCAGAGAAAGGAAAAATGGCCAAGCACAGAAATTGAAACACAGTAAATTTCACTGAAATATAAGGTTTGTTTATTTATTTATTTATTTATTTATTTATTTATTTATTTATTTATTTATTTATTTGCAATGGTAGTGAAACATGTTGTCCATATTATTGTTTCCATCCCTGGAGATACACAAAATCTGATTGGACAGGGCACTGTAATGCCAGCTTTAAGCAGGGCAGATAGATTAGATGATCTCAAGATCCCTCCTAACCTCAGCCCTCCTGTKTTCCTGTTGTTTTAAATTAAAAGCTTGATAAATTATCATGGCTATATTAAAGTTAYCTCAGATACGTATATGTGGCTTAGGGATATCCATACCACTGTTAKCTTTGACAGAACTTGGCATCAGAGCTCAATATTTACAAATATAGTGCCTRTAACTCTAGATGTGAAAAATCGTCAAAACTACCAATAGAATTCACAAAGGGAAATAGTAAAATGGAGAAAAAAAACAAGAAAAAAACGTAAATCCCCACAAGCATACCAGCTCAAAAGTGTCTTATACTTGAGTGTCCATGTCAAGTATCTTATTATACCTGGATGCCCTGATGAGGACTAAAGGTGGAAACAAAAGAGTTCATACTTCAAAGATAAACCTCTGCGTTCATGAGAAGAAGAGATATGATTTATAATGGTGAAAGGCAGTGAAAGAAACACTTGATCAGAAAAGATCCAAATGATCTGACCTCACAGAGAGTTGGGAATTAAAAAAATAAATCAATTAAACATTGATTTAATTATTTCTCCTTAACTAAATACTCAAGTTCAAAAGAAAGGAGAGAAACATAAACATTCATAAACATCACAGAGATGCCCTGCCACTTCAACAGAGCCTTACTTACACTGACTATTCAAAAGAAGTATCATTCAGATTAATTTTATTTTTTTCATGTGAATGAATGARCCATAAAGAAACACAATAAACACCACTGAAAAAATGTTTTTGTTTCTTGGGGTTGGGTTGTTTGTTTATTGGGAGATTTTTTTTTAATCATCTTCAGGTTTTAGATAAGGAAGAAAACAGTTTAAAAGAGATGATTGTTTCTGAGCTTGGGGTTTTTTTTCATGCAACCACTAGTTTTAATATTTCATGGGTTTTTTTAACATTGTGTAGAAAATAGGAAAGCTGTTTGGCTGAAAAATTATTAAAGATCAAAGCCTGTTTTACAACAGGCAGCAAAGCTTTTGAACTCAGGTGTCAATTAGTTTATTAATGTGTTCAAGTGCCTGCTGTTAAAAGTTCAAAGGCACCGTTGCCCTCACCAATTAAAGTTTAGTGTTCTTGAAAGAAGTGCAGTGGTAGTTAATCTCTACTACTGTGAGATGACATCTGTTTAATTCATATTTTTACCTCCCTTGCCACAGTATTAGAAGACATTATTCTGTATAACACTTACTCGTAGAMTCACAGAAAGTCTTGATTTGTAAAGGACCCTATACATCACCCAGTTACAGCCCCACTGTCATGGGCAGGGATGTTACCCACTACATCAGGTTGCTGAGGGACCCATCCAACCTTGCCTTGAACACTTCCAGAATGGGGCACCCACAGCTTCTCTGGTTGTTCCAGTGCCTTACAACCGCTCAAGTAAAGAATTTCTTCCTAACATCTAATCTATCTCTCTCTTTTTTTAGTTTAGCCTTGTCCTATTACTCTCTACCCATGCAATAAGGTCCTCTCCAGCTTTCCAGTAATCCCCCTCTAGGAACTGGAAGGTTGCCATGAACCTTTTCTTCACACTGAACAACCCCAGCTCTCTCAACCAGCATTTGTAGGAGACGTGCTCTAGCCTTCTGATGATTTTCGTGGTGCTGCTCTGGAGCCTTCTAACAGGTACACATCTCTCTTGTGCCGATGACTCCGGGCCTGAATGCAGTATTCCAGGTGACGTTTCATGAGTAGAGGGGTAGAATCACCTTCCTCAACCTGCTGGTCACTTCTCTTTTGAYGTAGCCCAGGATGCAGTTGCACTTTCAGGCTGTGCGTTCACAGTGTTGGCTCGTGTCCAGTTCCTCATCTGTGAGAGCCCCCAAATCCTTCTCTGCAGGGCTGCTCTCAATGAGTTCTTCTCCCAGTCTGTACTCATGTCTGAGATTCCCCCACACCAGATACAGCACCTTTTGTTTACTCATTTAGTTTCTTTACATGATGACTTTAACCATTATAATTTGGAAAATATTCATTTTTTATATTGCTTCTCATCATATGAAAGATTATAAAGTAAGCCAGAAGAGACTTATAAGATATCAGTTATTCTACTTTACCTGCCTGCATACCTAGATTTAACCTACAGTGTAAGACATAGGGTTTTATTAAATTTTAGTTGTAAACATACTTGTAATTACTAATTATGGTTTGTAAATATGCAGTATTTTTACAAGCCCCTTCCACCAAATAAGTTATTCTATTACTTTCCAAAATGAGAATTCGGGTCCATCAGTTTACTAAGAATGGCATTTCAGAGATATTTCTGCACTCATAATCACTCTGCAGAAGCCATATTTGTTTATTTACTGACATACATAGAATAATAAAGTAATTTCTCCTCCCTTTGCCCCTAAGTATATATTCAGTTTTATCAGAATAACCAGTAGAATTAATTGCCATGTCAGAAGGGAAACAATTGCTAATCTGTRTCTGATATGTTTATTATTTTATAGGTAAATGTTGCTAAACCAAATCTTTGGTGTGAACTTAATGAATAGGATAATTCTTCAGTTTTCTTTTCCCTGCCTAACACAATTAAATTCTTTCATACAAAGATAATAATAATTTTGACTGTCCATGCCTCTGTTAGAGGCTTCTGATTGTTGCTCAGTATTTTACAGTACATAATAGTCTTTAGTCACAACCTATAACATGTGAAATAATTTTCTAGACAAAATAACTATATTAAAATTAAACAACAGTATATGAATGTGATGGACTAGACTAATATGCATTGAATATGCTAATATAATCCAGTAATACAAAGCTTGTGTTGATCAAAAGTAGAAACTTTTGGAAAATTAGTTAAAATTAATATTTAATCAATAATTAAACACTTGAGTGTATGTAAAGGGGTGAATTTTCCTTTTCGCTGTGGTTCATTGATGTTGGAATTTTAGCCTAAAGACCATAAGAAAGAAACTGAGTCAAGAAATTAGAAAATCTTATAGAATTCATATTTGACTARTATATCACTCCTGGAGACCTTTTCGGTATTTCTTTGTAAACAGTTTTGAGCAATAAAACAACAAGTACGTGTAGCAACATTCAAAATGAAGAGCTGCACGAAGAAGGCTGAAAGAGTTAACTTAAATCTCTCCAYGCAGTGTCTGACACAGAGTACTGAGAGAAAACCCTAACAATATTTGTCAGAGATGCACCTCAGCTAAATAGCTGTAGATATTACCCAATTTTAATAAAAGCAYTGGATGATTTAAATGGTCAAATAATTTTGTTCTCCAAAAGTCATGTTTTGATTTATGAAGATCAACTTTTCTCTGGGCTGTGTTCCCCAGTTCTGTYTTCATAGAAACAATAAATGAAAGCTACTATATATACCTTGCAAAATAAGGTATTGTCTTTGCTATCTATTACTAAAAGCACTAAAATACAAACACAATCTGTGACCAAGAAGTCCTTCAAGACAAAAATATTTTTTTACAGAAACAAAAAATTAATTGGGCAAAWCTTAGAGGAAAATAAACCTGAAACACATATTCAAGAGAATGTTGAGTCTCAATTGTTGCTATAACTTTCCTACCTTGAAACTTGTCAGTTAAAACAATTAAGATAAAAATTAGAAAAATATTACAGAAGAAGRTGAAAGAATTAGGAATAGTTAATAATGGATCAAAACTGGATTTAAGCACTTGTAATTTTATTGCACTACACACGATTAAAAAAGCTGTATTTATAATGGCCATAGGCATATCTTTGTCTATGAATAATTTTTAAGGAATTGATGTTACACAAATACAAGAAAAGCTTCAGGTTATGGGGCAGTTATGAAATGAAAAGGAAAACATGTTGATGATTATGGGAGGGTCTACTTGTGACCTGCTTGTTTCTGTAGGTAGCTAAGCTCGAGAAATGTAGGGAGATGTGGGTAGGTTTCTAAGGTTACAGTTAACATTTTACTGCTTTAGTAGCAATGAGTTATGGTATTAATAACATTATTACTGGCTACGTGCTTTTTCTGCTACAGCCAAGTAATTTGTCTACGTTTGGCATTTTCTGTTAGTTTTGATCAGTCTCGTGAGTGTGTTTTGCCAGGAGTTTTCTTTCTTTCCTTAAGCAAGAGAAAAACTTAATCAGTGAAATAAAATCTGAAGTATTTTAAATAGCTTTGTTGCCACAAGTATAAAACTTCAGTAAATATCCATATGAAAATAAATGGACATTGAACACGGTAAAGAGAGCRTTTGAAAAAGGAAACAGGCAGGGAAGACAAAAAATTATATTGTCTAGAAATTTGGGGTTCAGAATAATATGTCATCAAGTTATATTTAATTCTTTCCATTGAGCTTCACATAATTTTATTATATAATTAATATACTTGTCTTTCATGTCTTCCAAAAAAATCCCAAACCCGCAAAACCAGTGCTTTGCTACGATTGCCCAAATAATCATTGACGTACAAGTCAAACTCAAACCTGCAGGCAAGGTTTATTATTTTATTTTTGTAATTCTKATTAATATTCAGACTAAAGAAGAGGGTTTGAGATCAATTATAAGTGCATAGACAGTATGAGAAATAATTGTCTATTATGCTCCAGCTTTTCAGACTTTTATTTATTTTCCATATGAAATTGTTCAGTGAAATGACAATCTTCAAGATCTGCTTTTGCTTATTCATAAAATGCCAGCAAGGCAAGCAGACAAATACAAATATTTAATGAAGTTTTAAGGCAATTTKCTTTCTAGAAGCTAAAATATTGTCTGTAGCTGTTTACTAGTCACTAAAGAGCTGTAAGTACAAATATTTTTGAAAAGATTTTAAAAGCTCGTTTGGTGAAGAATACGTTGAATTATTTAAATGGTTTTTCCTACTAGTGAGTAGCTTTAAATGTAGGAAATATACCTCTGGAAGTTTGCTATCTCATGCAGATGAGATGCTATGCAAATCAACAACAAAAKCTCGTAAAAAATAAAGACCTATTAAAGTAGACAGTGTATTGAAAGTCACTTTATTTTTGAACAGCAATGATAATATTCAATGAAAAACCATGTTAGCTTCAAAAGTAGAGTTCAAATAATAATTTAGAAATGTATTTGAAAGAATACATATACAATAAATTACTTCACAGATATTTTTATTTTATATAAATATCTCAAAATTGCTATAATGCCAAATAGTATAATTCAAGTTACAAAAGAATGTTCTGGCCATTAAAAATCCCAGTCAGCCCTAAAATTGTGGGCAATCTGCTGTTTCAGCTGATCCTTCTGAGTCCATTGGCCCTGATGGGATTCATCAAGAATACTCAAAGAGTATTCAAAAATCATCAAGGACTCTCTCAGTGATATTTTTGAACAGTCTTAAGAGTCTGTAGAGGTCACAGTCAATTGAAATTTTCCCAATTCTCAAGAAAYGAGAGAAGTATGACCTTGGAAACTACAGGCCTGTCAGWCACATTTCAATGACTGATAAAATTATGGAGACAATTATTCTGGGAGGTACTGAAAAACACCTAAAGGGCAACACAGTCATCAGTCACAGCCAGCACGGTTTCATGAGGAAAAAGTCCTGCTTGTCATACTTAATTTCTTTTCACAACAAGGGAACCCACCTAACCAATCAAGGGAAGCCAGTTGATGTAATTTTTCCAATTTCAGTAAAGTTTTTGACACTGTCTCTCTCAGTATCCATCTGGAGAAAAGGTCCAGCATACAGCTGGATAAGCACATCACAAGATGTGTGAGCATCTGGCTGAATACGGAATGGGATGATGTCAGGCGGGTAACCTGTCACTAGAGGGGTTCTGCAGGGCTCTGTCTTAGGCCCTGTGCTCTTGAACATCTTCAAAAATGACTTGAACATGGGAATCAAAGGTACARCAAGTAAGTTTGATGATGATACTAAATTGGAAGGAGCTGCTGACTCCCTTGAAGGCAGAGAGAACCTGCAGAGACACTCTGAAAAATTAGAGGGCTGGGCAATCACTAACCATATGAAGTTTAACAAAGACAAGTCAGTTCCCAGCCTTTACTGCAGCATATGATCATTTCAGTCCAGGTGTAGAGTTTTGAATTTTCTTTGATTGAATAGCATGCGGTTTTTGTCATGCTTTCCTATAACCTGCTGATGATCCTTTGAATAGCAGCCTTTCTTTCCAGAAGAATCCAATTTGTATCACCTGGTAATTTGCTGAGGCTATAGTCTGTCCCATTTTTTAGTCATACAATAAATTAGTACTGACCTCAACAGATGCCACCAGCAAAAATCCACCAGCAATAAGGCACCAGCTAGACATTGCAATGCTAATCACAAACCTTTGGGGTCAGTGTCACTGCTACTTTTCCTCTCACATTATAGTCTACCTATGCAGGCTCACCAGTTTTGCTAGAAATATATTAGGTGTCAATAAACTTGCTAAAGTCAAAGTAAACAACAACCATTTGCTTTCCCATCATGTATAAGGTCAGTACTTCACTACAGAATGTAATCACATATGATCCACATATTGATACATTCTGTATTTGCGTAAGTGTATGATACTGCCTTGGAATTCATTTAGGAGCACATACAGATCAAGATGATGTAGACCAGCCATTATTAAGGGTTTAATAATATCAAATCATGTTTGAATAACTTCACTTGTCTTCTAAGATGAAACTTCTATATGGATTGTGGAACAGTGGTAGATGCAGCAGTATTTTGACTTTTGGAAAGCTTTTGACATAATAACCATCTGAGCTTAAAGGATAGAAATCAATAGCTTCATGTCTRTTTATTACTGGGAATAAGTGAAGTCCTTGGTGTTTGATAGTGAGGCACATGTTGTTCAATATCTTTATCAACAACCATGGTGATGAGACAAAATGTGACCTTTGACCTGATGATACCATGACAAACTCAAGGACTGGACTAATGGAAAAATCCTGAAGTTCCTCGAGGAAAAAAGYCATCTTCTGCATCCTGAGTAGAAGAACTCCAAACAATAATGCATGCCAAACAAGTAGCTGAATATCAGCTCTGTCAAAAAGGACTTCGGAGTAACAATGAATTAATAAAAATTAACTTCACAAGKTGTTCTGTGATTCACTGGGAGAATTGTACCTGACCAACAAAGGGAATTTTTTTATCCACTCAGTGCTATGGGACACTGTATCACTCTTGCTTGCCTCTCTCACTTCCAGAAGGATGGGGAGAAAATTAAGGGAGTCTGAAAAATGGCACAATCCAAGAGCATGTGTATGAAGGAGCTGGATGTGTTAAGTACGACAAAGGGAAGGTTAAGAGGTAATTTAGAACTGTGTGCAGATACTTGAAGGACAGTTACCAAGACAGTTCAGTTCATCTCTTCTTGTTATGTTAGGAGATACAAGGGGCACTGGCCATGAGTCTGATCAAGTTCAAATTATTAGGAAAAGTGTCTTTCACTAAGAGGTTGCCAAAGCACTAGAACATGTTTCTTAAATTGGTTTTAGGATCCTCACATTTTCATATCTTCTCTTATGAGGAGCAGCTGAGGGAACTGGAGTTGTTTATTCTGGAGAAAARGAGGTTCCTGGATGACCTTATAGTCTTCTACAGCTACCTGAAAGGAAGTTGGAGCCAGGTGAAGGTGGTTCTCTTTTCTGAAGTAACTGACAGCAGGATGAGAGGAAACAATCTCAAGCTGTGACAGATATCAGGTAAAATTTCTTGATGAAAAGGGTTATCAAACTTTGATACAGGCTGCACAGGGAAGTAGATAAGTCACTCTCCCCGCTGGTATTTTAAAACACAGGTAGATATGCTGCTTAAGAACATAGTTTAGTGGGATTTGGGAGTGTTGGGTTTGGAGTTGAACCTGAATGTTTTTTCCAACCTAAATGATTCCATGATTCTATGTATTTTTTCTTAAATTAAGGAGGGGAATTGTTTCCTGACAGTAGGAATACCCTGGTGTGGCTTTTGAATCCTTGACCGATGGATGAAATTTGCAAACAATACACAAATGTGAGACCAGGGCCTAAATTCTTCCTCCATGCTAAATAATCTAATTGCACAGTTCTAGTCATATCTCTTTTATTTTCATTCATTTTTACAGATGTAATCCAAAGTATGTTAATCACAGTGAAAAAACTTTACTATTAAGACAGATTTCAACTTGCTGGTATTATGGCTAATAATGAATCTGGTAACCAGAGCACTGTCCCAGGATATTTGAGTTTGAATTCTCTCAGGCTGATGTGGGAACTGAGGAATTCTTGAAAATGTTTTCAGATGGAAAAAAACAAATAAAAAGAGTTCTGTAAAAAGATGCATCTGAATAAATTGCCTATTATTCCAAATGCATCAGAAAGTTCTAGTGATAATATTACACAAAGCCTTTCAGCATCATCAGGACCCTGAAAATAGCAGGCCCTTTGGTGGTTTACACAAAAGTACTCATAATTTGCTTAAGTATATCTAACACTGATGTGCTCGGCATTGTCATAAGAGTGGCAATTGTGTAGCAATAAATTTTCCATCCTGAAAAATATTGTGGTGCTCATTTGGCTGAGATGTCCCTCAGATTAGCAGCTGCTGAGGTATTCCCAGACTTGCAGCCTGGAATTTGGATGCCTAAATTCAATTTCAGTCCCATATTAGGCAAATAAAACATACATAGGTTTGGCTTTATTTCCTCCAGGGAATATAGGCCATTAATGTTTCCACTAAAAATTAAGGGAAAGCAGCAAAATTGAAAGTGATAAATATATTCACACCATATGTTTTAGCAATCTAATTTTACATGCCTGTGTCAGAAGCCTAAACTCTGTTCAGTTGCTTGAAAACACTTTCTGGAGGAGTCTCTATGTAGGCTGYTTCTCATGATTATATATGCTCTAAATTCAGTACTTATATGCAGAATCCTTTTTTGCTATATACAGAAGATAAATGGCACAGACAGAAATAGATCAAGGTTTTCAGGCTGACCCTTTCTAGTTCCCTACTCACTGGGATCTATTGTCACTTGGGGTTTTTTTCATCTACCTCAAAACCGTGCTTTTTTTTTGTTCTTGCATTACTGTAAGAACAAGAAKACCTTTTTTGTACAAAACAGTTCTGTAAATGTTGGCAGCTATTTACTGAAAAGGAAACACATAATATCTGTGTTTCTTGCATTTCATGTCCTCCTTCTCACCCATCCTTGCCCAATGAAGTGTTCAGCAGTGAACATGGTTTTGAAAGGACAGGGACAGGGATAGGAACAGGACCAGGGGCAGAGCAGATCTCTCCCAGCATTTGGAGATTGGAGCAGGTTCCTCCCCACTCCCCARTCCACTCTCAAAGGCGCTTTTACTCTCCTGGCAGGAGCTGTTGCCCTTTCTTGAGGGCAATGGCCTGAAAAAAAACAGGTCTGGAAGGGCACAACAGCCCTCTGAAGGAATGACACATTCACCACAGCTACCCTCACTCACTCACCACATTCACTCCCAGCAGCCTTGGGACTCAGTGACACAGGTTAAGTGCAAAACCAGGGAGAGGAGATAGGTACTAGGAAATTTTCTTTTAAAAGAAGTCAATTTTATTAATAATGAGGTTTTTCTGCCCTACATAGGCAATTCTGACTTGAAGAAATTCTCAACTCTATAAACACAGTGCAGYCCTTTTAGTCAAAACAAGAGGATTTTGACTGCCACACTTGCTCCTGTTRTAGATGGAATTTCAGTATCCACCATCTGAGCCATGGACTCAGYTCAAGGCAGCTAAATTTATGTGCCTGTTTGCAGGCTGGGAGTCTAAACTCCCATTATGAGCAAAGCAGTTAAGCGACACAAGTAAATTCCTAAACAAGGAGAATCCAAGTCATTTGAGACATCCATATGCAGTTGGCAGATACAACATAGGACTACCCATGTCTTTCCAAAATGGCAATTAAATTCATGTGAGATGTCACAGGGATGTTAAATGCCACAAGATGCCAATGGAAAACTCTGCCCTTCCTAAGGAAATCTTACTGTGATTCACAGAATCAGTGGAATTTGGACAGCAATCTGCTCACATTAAATGATACACCTATATGGTTGATTCCCATTCCCTATATAGAGCAACACAGATTATGCTACCTATACATGCATATTTCCTTAMATTTCACCAGGGTTTAAGTAGATTTTATATGAAAATGTGGGATTTTTTATTCATAGTGCATGACAGTTGGCAATGGAGAAAATATTGTCTAACATTTGCAAGCAAATGTGGTAAACTTTAAAAGTAAAAAAAAAAAAAGAAATTCATTGATGTTGGAAAAAATGAATGTTAAAAGCCAACACATAACAGCATATGAGGAAACCTAAACCAGACACAAAAAAAGAGATTTAAGTAGCATATACTAAATTATCTGGGACCTAAMAACTACATATTATGAAACTGAGTAAAAAAATCTGTGTATATATACCACAAGTCTGTCTGGCTAAAGAYTGTAAGATCCACAACACAGCTAATAAATGTCTTGTGTCTTTATAGATTCAAATTCTTAAATGATGTTTCTCTTCATCCAAGGTGTTTTCCCTAAACAGGATTAGAAATGTACGACAYATTTCTGAAAATTACCCAATGGTTAGGAGGGTAATTTATGTATTTATGTATCCTTTCCTTCATGGAATTCCTGTGGATGTTAAGGACAGTTTTGCATTACAGAGAATAGAAAAAARATTAGATCTTACATTAGTTTGGTGCCATCAGTTTTCCTCCTTGTGCTGTCRAATACATGCACACACCTTTTAAAAATTTTGTGAAGGAAGTCTAAGTAAAAATAGTTAAAAAAAAAAAATCAGTGTTGTCTTCTGTGTGGTCAAGGACTTGAAGAGATGAGAAGGCTGAAAAAATTATTTTTTAATAATTTTGGGGTTGTTTTTTGTTTTAAGATTCTTTCTTGATTAGAACTAAAACGACAGGGATAAAATTGCCCTTGACCTTATCCTTAAAAACTATTATTAATTGCTAATTTCAAAACCAAATCCACCATAAATACGCCTCAAATATTGTACCTTGAATTGGAGACCATGCTTTAAAGACATTCAGGAATGTGAGATGTCTAATTGAAAAAAAACCAAAAAATTAGACAATTTTCTGAACTGATTTTAATACCTTCTTTCTTCCAGAATTTCTCTTCTCTAGAACTGTCAGGATTTAAAAATTGTGAAAGTAGCTGTGTCTGCACCCAACTGCACTACAAAAGTCTTGCATGCTCACACTGATAATAGTATCAGTACAATTCTTATGACATCATGCCAGCGACTTAAAATATGTGGATAAAATTAATTCTGTATAAAAAGAATAAAAAGAGAGGCTGTGTTTGTTCATTTGAGGGTTTGTTCATCAGGTTCTTTCACACTAATTACAATTACGCTTTTTAGTTCAAAAATATTTTTCTATGGAAGTGCTGATTGTTATCTCTAAAGATAAATGGACAAGCAGAAATAGAACTACTACATATAGAGATGAAAATAGCTTTTTTTAATTGCCTTACATGAAATGATAAGTATATTGATGAAGCTGCGTATTAGCAAATTTTGAAAAATGAAATATTCTGCTGAGTTTTGGCACTGTATAGGTAGCTGTGTTTAGAAATTAGAAATGGAATCAGTTATCTAAACCCAGTCTAATTCATTTAGCTCTGTTAATTCAGCTGTGTTTATTCACCACACCAGAGGAAAATCTAAAACTGTACTGACCTTCATGGCCACTCAACAATCTTTGGCTACAGGTGAGTTTTGCAGGATTGAGGCAAAAAAATGAAAGAGAGAATGAAAGCAGGGTGGTTATTCCACCTTCCATGTTCTGTTTGAGAGCAGTGTCAGTGAGGCATTGAGGACACTATCTGGTTGTCATGCAAAAGAGATGTGTTAAATTTAATATCAGGAAATACTCCCTTGCCTACTAGTGTCTACACACCTCAGCACATCCAGCCTGTCTTCCATCTGCCTCCTGGGATGTGATGGGTTTCCTGTGAGTCCTGTAAAATATCTGCTAGTGCCATACAAATACTCCAGATACCATAACAGTCAGAAATAGCTGTAGGTGATTTAGTCAGTTTATGATGGCAAGAAAGATTAAGCAACATTAAATTATTACATTTAAGCTTTTGATTCTGTCTGTTCCTAAGACCACAATGAGATTCATCTGCCTGAGCAGCAGGACCTAGAGTTTTCCTGGGCTATCCCACCTGTCTTCCAACAGTGTCTCCAAAATAACACAAGCTTTCTGTCATTCTGAACCATGTCTGCCAGGTTGTCCAGATGTTTGGATATCCTAAGACATAGCAGATGGCACTAAATGTCTGCATGTAGGCAAACAAATTGAATCTTTGTTCAGTTAAATCTGTGGATGGGGCCTCAGTGTCATCTGAGACATCTCCATTACCTTGAAGTGACTGGTAAATCACACGCAGGACTTGGAAGAGACCCACATCTTTTTCAGATTAACATCTGAACATCAGCCAGGAATATCCTAAGGGCTCCTGGAAGGCATTAAGCACCTGTGTTTAGGTGACTGAATTAGTCATTGAGTGTAGGGAGCTATTCAGCTAAATGAGATACATACGTTTTATCATCTGCAAGTTCTGTAGACTGCACAGTTGTCCATACATAGTATATGGGCAAGGGTTAGGTAGGAGTGGCTGCAGGGGTGATCTGTAAAAAGCCAGAGGCTGCCTGAACCCAGCTAATTTCAGCTGGCTGCAGCAGAGCAACACACCTGAGCCCATCAGCCAAGCTGATGTTGCCTTGAGGAAGATTTATCATCGGAAAAAGCAAAACACTGTACAGGCATTGAGAAATGAAATTTGGAAGAAAGTCTGAGAAGCAACCCAGTGAACACAGAAGTCAGAGAGGGAGAGGAAGGAGGTGCTCCAGACTCCAGAGCAGAGTTTTCTCTTCAGATCATGGAGATGCCCACACCAGAGCAGATATCCATGCTGCAGCTTGTGGCAGAGCAGGCAGAGATTTTCTGAAGGAACTGCCACCTTTTGAGAGCTCAGGCTAGAGCAGATTGTCCTGACACAGACAGCAGCCTGTGGAGATGAGCAAATATTTCACTGCAGCCACTGGAGACTRCCATATCAGAGTAGACATCTAGACTGTGGCTGATGGAGGACACATGCTGAAACAAATTTATTCTGAAGTAATGTATGACATGTAGGTGACCCACAGTGGAGTCAGAAAAATGTGGGGAGGAGGAAGGAGCTGCAGAGAGGAACATTCAGATGCTGACTTTAACCACTTGTTTCACACCCTACCAGTCCCACTTGTGGCAAGGATTCAGGGAGTAAAGGACTGAAGCTAAGCCTGGGAAAAATGAATGACTTGTGGAAGAGGGTGTTTTAGTTTGTCTTTGTTTCTCAACTTCCAAATGTATTTTAATTGGCAACACATTAAATTAATTTTCCCCAATTTGAGTCTATTTTGCCTGCAACAATAATTTGTAAGTGAGCTCCCTGTGTCTCAAACAATATTTTTTTTCCTCTTGTTTTCTCCTCTTGTCATGTTGAGGGTAGGGATCGAGAGAGAGCAGATGGGTGGGTGTGGTGGTTTAATCCCAACTGGCAGCTAAATACCATTCATCTTCTCACTCACACCAGGACAATCTCCTCCTGCCTCCTGCTCCTCCACCTCCCCGGGTAGGGAGGAGAATTGGTGAACCTCATGGGTTAAGATAAGATCATCATCATCATCATCATCATCATCATCATCATCATCTCATATTCTTTTTATTATTCATTGTAATAAACACTATATATATAAAACACTATATAACATTAATGGGATGATTAATTAATATATAATCTATAATATATATAGTATAATAATAAATAATGAATTGTTTCTGTTTAATAGCCATTTATATTTATAACTAAATTAAATATTTATACTTATAGTTATTATATATTTAAAATTTATTATTATGATTGATAACAAATGCTATTATGATAAAATAATTGATGATGGTGATTATGATGATGATGATAAGTAGTGAAAGTAACAAAACCCTAGAGAAATAAGTAATGTACAGTCCAATTCTCAGCACCTCTTAACCAATATGTAGCCTGTCCCTGAGCAGTGATCAACCCCATCTGGCCAACTCCTCCAGTTTATATACTGATGTATATGCATGATGTTCTATAGTATGGTACACTCCTCTGGCCAGTTCAGATCAGCTGTCCTGGCTGTGATCCCTCATGTGCATTCGTCCACCTCAATACTGGCAGAGCATAGGACACTGAAAATTCTTTGACTGAGGGTAACCACTACGTAGCAACAGCCAAAACATCAGGGTGTCATCAACATTGTTCTCCCAAATCCAAAAAGCACAGCGCTGTACCAGCTACTGAGAAGAGAATTAACTATGTCCCAGATGAAAACAGGAAAGTAGGGGTCTAACGGTCAGCTGAGATCAACCTTCCAACCTTGAAATTTTTTATGCAACTATCTTGGGTATTAGAGTATCTCAGATTCCAAGAGAAAGGATATTACACTTTAAAGATGTCAAAACCTATCCTTAGAAATTAAATATCTGCTTTGCTACACATCATGAAGTGATTAGAATCTCCAAATACATCCTGCTGTGTAAAATGCTGCTAAAGAATTCTAGTTAGATCAAAAGATAAAATGCAAATCTGAATACCATGATTACATGATCAGAGGAAATTCATTTTAAACCATGCAAGAAAACAAAAAGGGTAAGTTCTTGTTCTCATTCCACTTACTCAGAAGAGAAAGAAAGTACTGGCAACATTAAACCTGTTTTTTTCCTGGACTACAGTGCAGAGGTAACCATGCTGTAATATACTGAAGCCCTGGTCTGCCACGAAAAGGAAATGCTCTTTTAAGACATTGTGTCTGCTTCTGACTTGCAGAGCAGGTTCAAAAGGCAAAATGTCTGTCTGCTTATAAAGTCTCAGGAGGACTTTGATTAACTTCTCTCTTATAGCAAAATTTTGGCATATCATTACATAAAACCTGAATACTAATTGGCTGTTTTCTCAGTTTGTATCCCACCTCTCACCATTACCAGCTGTATAAAAATCCTAGATTAGACAATTACTAAGTAATTTACTCATAGGGACATTTTCTTTGTAACCCCACAAACTAGAAAGTGATTTATGCATTTTATATATCTATCCATCAATTTTATTAAACATGTGAAAAGCAGCTGTGATTTCTGTTGCATAAGCCTATTTTTTTAAGGTACTTGAAGACATGAATAGTTGAAAAGTATAATTTATGTCTCACATTGTCTGAAAAAAATCTATATGCATTTGTGAAGAGTGGACAGACATTCTGGAAAATAAATAATCCAGTCAGATTTTTTCTGACTAGGATGTTAAATTGTTCTTCACAAGATGAGTATCAGCCTTCTGTGAGTTTCCTGTAGCAAAATTATCAGATATGTTATTTTCCCATTAAAAAGAGAAATAATAAGCAGTGAAATGGCATACAGCATTGATTAAGGCATTATTTGAGTACTGTATGTGCATATTTTAAGAAAGATGTAAAAAAATTAAGCAGGGTTGAGAGGACCTAAAAATAGGAGCATACTTATTAAAATGAAGATTAAAAAAATATATAATGTGCACTATATATAGAATAGATAGAGGACCTATTTATACCAGATAGGATAGACCTTTGTACAAGGAGGTTCCTGTTGAAGGTGGAAGGATCTTTTTAATTAGCAGTGAAAGCACTATAAAATCGAATAGCCTCCAGCTGAAATAAGCAGAACTTTTACTAGAAATAAAACATAAACCTTTAATAGTTAAAGCAATGGTTGAACCTTTAATAATTAAAGCAATTATTGCATGAGAATTTTCCCACAATTTACAGTTTTTAGAATAATAACGGATATCTTTTTCATGTGCTTTAGTTTAACAAAAAATTACTAGGTGGGTTTAGAAAGGTATCGAATTAGTATTACCTCTTGCTTGAAAATCCTCCACTTTCCCCCCTCCTGAATATGTTTAATACCTACTGAAATCACTGACAATGAGTTTAGACTCACCTGTCTTGTCTCCAGTACAAGTATTCTTTTTACATTTTACAATGCAATTACAAAGCATTTGTGCAAGAACAGTCCTATAGAAAGATTCAAAAAGTTCTTTCAGGATCCAACAATTCCCAGAAATTACTGCATGTTCAGTCTATTTGTTCTTTATCCTCTGKTTTTTTTTCTCTAATAAGATTCCAAACAGGTGTATGTTATCTGAGAATTCTGTCTGGTTCATTCCACTGATTTTAGGTTGGTTTTGTTTGTTTGTTTGGTTTTGGGTTTTGTTTGGGGTTTTTTTTGTTGGGGTTTTTTTTTCCCTGAAATTCTTTTACTTCATACTTCAGAAGTTAAACTTCTTTCTCAATACACTGTTTGCTGGCTTAACTATGGTGACTTTAAAGTAGAAGTGAAGCAGTGAAGTAGAGATGGATGTGGCACGCTACAGTATAGATCAGTAACTGAGAATCTGCTTCAGGTCTAGACCTGCTTCAGGTTGTAGAAGCAGGAAAAAGAGCTAAAAGAGCTACTGTGAGAGTAATTAATAGTCTTATGCTCAGTAGTGACAGTAGAAGCCTTAAGCATTTTTACCCCGTCAGAAGGTAATATCATCTGCACATCATTCACTAAATTTACATTTTATGTTCTTCCTTAAGTTTAGGAAGTCATAAAAATAATACCTTGCTAAAAGATATGAAACAGTATTTTGAAGATTAGATCTATGAAAATACAGTGGAATATTTTATGTCTCAGAGTTTCAAATTTTTTACTGCCATCACCAAAGCAATAAACAGATTTTCTTAAAATCTGAGTTTATAATAAATTCCAGGCCTTGGCTTCCCAAACTGGCAGCAATAGTCCCACATACAACACTACAACTCCTATACATTAATCTTGCTGTGAAAGAAAATTGCATTATAAGCACTCAAAAAAAAAAAAAAAAAAAAAAGCATTTATTGAAACTGTCAGGCACCTTTTTAGATCAGTGACCATTCTGCCTCTTCTATTTTATAAAATAATACAACTAAAATATGTCTGAAGTGGTAGACCAAGAACCAGTTTCAGGCTCCCTCATGATGGGATGTATCCCAAATCCATGCCAGAGCAAGAGCAATGCACACAAGCTATGCTAACACACAACATGGTACTCACTGAAGGGAAATCCTGAGAGYACAAAAAGGACTGCTGTAATGCAGACCAGGAACACGTTGCAAAAAATTTTGTTCCACTTGGATACAGCTTTTAGCAGGAATATTGTGCAATCTCTTGACAGTGCTGATGTAGCAYCAACAACTTTTTTAATACTGAATTTACTAGAACCTAATTTGAATTCAGAAGCWGTGAATAAATCTCTCAGTGGAAACAAAAGTTTCAAGGTCAAGCAGTAAAGCCTGTTGGCATCCATACTGCATAAGATTTATGTTGAAATGGTCAAGCTGGAGGGGCCCAATTAAGCCAAGTGGGCAGTCAAGCTCCAGAGCTCCTGGTTATACTTTCATGCAGTAGTATGGACGTACCAATAGTACCCGTTGTTCAGTTTGAGCTATCCTGAAAATTCAAAATACAGGTAAGGTGAAAGTCTGTCCTTCCCTTTCTGTCTGACAGAAAAGACTTTCTGTCAGGAATGAAAGATGGCAGCGTAGTGCAGTAAAAACTGGATCAGTGTTACTTCCGCTACTGAGTGTATATCCTGAGGCAAAGTTATTAACTTCTCTAGGTACTAGTATACCATTCAGAATGTTGGTTGGAAGTTACTTAACAGAGATTTCTAGGAATTTTTTTTCAGATTAAYACCAGGACACTGCTGTATGAATGAGAAGTTCTGATAGTTGCTACTGCAACATAAGTCATACCTTTTCACTATTCTGTTAGAATGAGTAAATATATTCTTTGTCTTTTTACAACTTAACAGCATCAGAAACTCTGTCTTAAATAAATTTTACCTCAAACTTAGGCTAAACAAAATCATGAGCCTGATGCAAGATCATTCATGAAGGAGTAGGCTTTTAGAATGGCTTTAACTTGTCTTCTGTGAATATCTGTATTCAGCTGTAACATRTCCCTGTTATCTGTGTACTTCAGTTACATTAAACTGCAGAGCAGTTGTACTCCTAATCACTGCAGAAGATTTTTTTTGGAGAATGTGCTTGCTATGTCAAACCAAATTCTCCTGTCTCGAAAGAACATCCAAAAATGTTGAAAGTTTGTAACAAATTAATATGAAAAATTGAAGAAACATTTTTAAAAAATATTTAATAGAATTARTCCTACTTTCACTAAAACATACGGGACAAAGGATGGAGTCCAATGTATTGAACTAAGTCGCAGAAATTACTTAAAAATTTTGTCTTGGTTGCAGAGAGGGGGAAGAAGTTTCGTGCTCTATGGGTGTGACCAGGTTGTCATCCTATACCACTCAGATCATCACTGGGTGTGCGGTTTTGTGCTCTCAGGAAATTGTCATCTCAACCCATAGTCGCTGCTTTTGGTCCCTCCCTTACCATAAGGAGTGGAGGAAGAGGTATGGCTTACTTGGAGTTTAATTTCCTGCTGGTGTTAAAACCAGTACAGTTTTAGGTTCCCTTTTTCCCCCACTGAAGAAGTTTCAGATATGACCAAAGGGTAGAGAGCAGTTGTCTTTGAAAATTTTCTGGGGAAGATTCATTTTAGCAAAGTCTAAGCAAATAGCTGTAGTACTACTGTTTTGGTTTTTTAGGGTTTTTTTAAGGCCTTGGATTCCAATGAAATAGACAGCGCTGCATTGGGGTACCAATGAAAACAGCAGTGGCTTGCTGTTATCCTATCACTTCCTCAGCAACCTACGACATCAGAAATAGCTGAAGAAAACTGTGTCCATCTCCTGCCCTAAAAACTACTCAGCTGACATCACAAAACCTGCAAATATCAGGTTTTCATAGCTAATCAGCTGCTTTGTCACAAGTTAAATCACAAGCTGCTACAGAAGACACAAAAATCTACACAAACAGTAGTTCTAAAACCAAGAAAATTATATTTGTGTTGGTATTAAAAACTGACTAAAAATAGACAAGTTCTTAGAAAAGTAGAAAAAAATACATGAAAAGTAATTTTGAAGTCAACCTGATATCTGCCAAGAAAATGAAATCTTGTGATTTTACTAGCAACTAAAATCTAGAGTAAGTGTAGAGTAAACACGTTTAGAAAAAATAAACATGTCTTGCAGGAAAATAAGAAGTAGAAAACAAAAAATGTCAGAACACTAACTGCACTAGAGAAAACTTGCAAAAATGCTTTAAGAAAATTTCCTTTAAATTTATTTTGTTATGGGAATCAGAGAGGGGTATCTCCAAAGCACATTCACTCTGGATGGTAGTTAAAAAGGAGCAGAAGTCCTGGAAGGGAGTCCAGATAAACAGAAAAAACAATGCTTCTCATTACCAATTACAGGAATCATTATGGGAAAATGACTTGCCAAGTACATATCTGTAATTTATAAGAATCTAGAGACTAACTAGAGAAGAAAAGCAGACTCTACATTTCTTCACTTTTTCAACTATCCTTTTGTAGAAAGAGTTTTTTCCACCCTGCTGCACAGTGCATAACATTGTCTGGTTCGCACTGTTATCTATGCTGCTGTACTCTAAATAAAAAATATTTTGCTGAAGAGGAGAAAAGATTTAGAGAACTGTTACASTAAATTCAAGTAAACAAGAATGTAATTTATTTTGAGAAGAAAAATAAATTGGGAAAACTTCAAAAAACATGAAACAAACAGGTAGGAAAACTCAAGTAGCTGGGACATCAGGCTGCTTGTATCCAGAACTAAAGGTTTGTTTTCTTTGACATCAAAATAAAAGATTTCCTCAGCTACTTCTCCTGAATTTCTGTGGGAATTTGGTGAGCCAGTCAGGATGTGAACACATGAAAATGATACATTTCTTCAGAACTGGTATCTATACCTCATTTAGTTAAAAGCAATTTGCTATGCTTTGAATCAGCTCACGTTATGTTAAGTTAGTTCTCAAGTGCTACATGAAAAAAAGATTTGTCAGTCTCTTTCCCCATTCTGTGCTAACCAGTCATCACTTTTTTGAGCACAGTCTTTGTTCACTAAAAGGTGTCTCATATTTAAATCAGTGAAAGAGACTGTTTTCAGAYATTTTTTCTTCTTAAATTTATGTTAATATTTCTATTTCCTAAAACATAAATCCAGCACTATATGTATTATAGTCTGCAATCTCAACTATCTACAGGAAGAAGCCCTGTCTTCATCTGCTCTATATTAATTTTTTATATGGCTAAAGGTCTTTTGAATGTCAGCTTCTAAATATGGAACTGCTGTTTTAAATCAGTGCATGTCTTTTGCTAATTAAATGTATTGCTAATGATATGGTGGAAATGCAGCTTCCAAATCCTGCTAGGCCCATTTTTTGTCTTTTTCAGATCACTGATGTTTACAGGTGTGATCATGCAAAGTTAAACCCTTCATTACTAGTTCTTTGCATATAAAATGAAATSCATTATAAACCAACACTTAACAAAGATTGTCTCTGCTTCTTTTAAGAAGGTTGTAAATGCTTTTCAATAATGTTTTAGTCTAGTGTTCTCTATTTACTTATAGATTTTTAAGTTGCACATATATAGCTCACACACACTGGTTCTCTTATTAAAACAGGCTCAGACTTTGTGAAATTTACTTTAATCTGACTCCTCTACAATCTGATTTTAGTATTATTTTGTTAACCATGCTTAGTCAATCTAGGAGAATATTTTTTATCTCTTTTTTTTACAATTCCACCTTTCTTTTCATCATAACACTAAGTTTCTTTCCTATGTCCTGTGTGGAATTAAGGAACTGCAGTTTTGTCTTCCAGATGTCATTAAGAATGTACTAAATAAATGTATTACAGTCAGTTTGTGGAAGCCATTTTGCAACACACAAATGAGAATAAGGKGATTCAAAATAGCCAGCATGATTTACTGTCATGTACAACATGCCTGATTGCCTTCTGTGATGAAGTGACTAGATCTTTGCATTAGGGAAGAGCAGCAGAACTTTTCTACCTTAAATTTCTCAAGGCTTTTGTCATGGGCYCCCACAGCATTCTTGCATCCAGTTTGCATCATCCAGATGAGTAAAAACTGCCTGTATTATCAAGTTCAAAGGATAGAGGTTACTGGGGCTGGTTAYAAATGGAGTTCCTTGGTAATCTATAGTGGCACCTATTCCCTTGAGTTCCTGATTATGAAGAGGCTGGAGGAGAAGACAGGAAGCACTATCATCAGATTTGTGATTGCTGACAGTCTGGAAGTGCAGCTGATACAGAGCAGCCATCCAGAGGGAAACAGACAAAGAAAAAGGCCCTGGGAGCATTGTGAAAATCAACAAGGATAAAAGCACATGGATAACATTTCTGCAGCTTTCAGACTGAGAACTTGATGTCTGGGACTCATCTCTGCATTAAAGTACTTGGGGGCTCCTGGGGACAACAGGCTCAAAGAAGGTCAGCAGTGTGTCCTAAAGCAATGAAAGCTAGCAGCATTGGGTGTTGTATTAAGAGGAGCACAGCCAGTTGATCAGTGATCATACCTTCCTAGTCAGCACTCATCAGACTACATCTGTATCCAGTTCTAGGGTTTACAGTACATGAAAGACACTGATAAACTGGGCAGCTCCAGAGRAGGCCACTAGGACAGTCAGGACAGGAGTACTTTATGAGGAGAATCTGATATGGGTTTGTTCTGCCTGGGGAAGAGATGTCTTTGGGGGCAGCCAAAATCCACATAGCACATATGGACATATTTTGCACTAATGGACCTTCACCTTGATGAGCCAGAAAAGGGGAATAGGATAAGGCTGTTGGAGATGTTTGTGTGTCAGCCTGTGGGCAGTGAGGACAGTAAGGCAGCTTCAGTCTGCATGTGAGCTGTACTATGCTGATAAGATGATGGGAGTCCAGTCAAGGAAATTGTTTTCGCCCATTCTTGGAGTTAAACATTAGAGACCTTTCAGAAAAGCCACTTCTGTAAAACAGCTTCCAGAGAAGCTTCATCCGACACGGATTAAAGCTGCATCAGATCAAACTGTCCTTGTGCTACTCTTTTAACAACTTTTTGTAATATCTGTGTGCTTGCAAGCACCAATGCCAGACATATGSCAGACAACAGATATCAAGGCTTCTCCWTCACTCTSTTCTGCAGCTGCAMAGTSAGACTCCAGGTGRGGTCTCACCAGAGCTGAGTAAATGGGCAGAATCACTTCCCTTGMCCTTCTGGCCAGGCTGTTTTTGATGCAGCCCAGGACACAACTGRTTTGCTGGCTTATGTCCAAGCCCTCATTCCACCAATACCCCCAAGTCCTTCTYGGCAGGGTTGTTCTTGATCTGTTCATCCCCCAGCCTATTTTGATCTTGGGGACTGCCCCAAGCCAGGTGCAGTGCCTTGCCCTTGGTCTTGTAATCCTCATAAGATTCCCATGTGCCCACTTCTTGAACTTGTCCAGGTCCCTCTGGGTGGCATCCTATCCATCAGGTGTTCTTGTGTTGATATGAAATTCAGAACATCCARAATAAAATAAAAAAAATAATAATACTTCAAAGAACTTTTGTGATGTTTCTCACATTTATCCAGCACTCAGTGACTGAGTAAACATATTGTGAGTAATTCTGGTGACATACTGAGTGAATGAAAACTTGAAAAATAATGGAAATATTTTGGAGGAGACCCAAAGGCTTTGGGCAAAGACCCAAATAAAGTCTAGAACATGATTCTACTAAACTTTAACTCAAGCTGGTTCTCGTGTTTGGTTAGTTAGGGACATACTCTCTTGGAGAACTTACTGTTAAAATATATACACTTCTATCCTTATTTTCGTTTAGAGCTTCCTAGCATAGCAATACTTGATAATACCAAGATACGATGATATGTAGATTTAAAATGTCAAAACTAAGGTGAAATATAGGCATGTCTAATCCTGAATTCTTTAAAATATTACATTACATTAAAAATGCTATAAGCAGCAGCTTTGCAGAACAAGGACTATGATTTTAAGATGCCAGAACTACTTTTCTTTTTCACTTTTGATTTTACTTACAAATTTCTGTACTCTCTTTATATAACACTAATAATAAAAATTCACTTATCTATGCAGATATCACATCAATACATGCACTATAATCAGCTCTTCACATGTATTTTTCTGTTTAAATTCAGCTCAATAGTTATAGAACTCAAAGCATGAAAAGAGGTACAATTTTACTTCTGTCTTTCTGATAAAGCAAGAATGTTCTCTAGCATATATTTTTAGAACTTTTTTAATACTTAGCATTACAGTAAATTTATTTTTTTCAAAGGTATAAATCTTTAAGCTTCTCTGAAAGCCTAATCACTGTTTAATTTGTCACTCTCACCTAGACTTTTAATCTGAGTTCTTGTGAAACGGATTTAATCTTTGATATGCCTTGTGTAGAGTAGCCCTACAGCTCATACAGAAGTCAAACACAGCTCCTGTGGTGAAGCTGTGTCATGTTCCTGCCAGAGGGATTGTAATGACTTGTGCCCTTGCAGTCTACAGAAAGAAAGCATTTAARCAACCTAAATTGCCAAATGAATTGCACCTTTTATTTGCCCTTAGCTGAGCACAAAATAATTTAAATGACTATGCAGATTGCTCATGCTTAAATTCCTGGACTCTCCAGTACAAGGAAAACACACAGACACACACACACACACCCACACACACACACACACCCCCCACCCTGTATCACCACCACCACCACCTCCAAAAAATCTCAAACAAAAAAAAGGGGCAGTTGAGCCTCATGTCTTACATAGCTTTGAAGTCGACTTACACAACCATTCTGTGATGGAGGAGTAACAGCTCTAGGGGTTTGGTTTTATGTTGGTTTTATGGAATGTTCTCAGGGGATATTCATCTCTTGATGACTTAAGGAATGTGACATTTGCCTTCTGACTCTTTGTCACATAAAAATGTAGCACGCAAAACATTTATGATGTTTTCTGCTCTGATGTCATCCCTTTATTTAACTCACTCTTTAAATTTTTGTCTTTGAAATTGTTTTCAAAGGCTAAATTAACTTGCTGAAACTCAGATGTTTAGTGCTACTTAGGATGCCTTTGAACATATTGTTTGTTTTGCAGTGGATAGTTCATAGGCACAGAAAACCTGTGGTTTATTTACCAGCTTGAGCAGCCAGTCTCAGGTACCCAAGATCATCTTAAATACTGTTAAGGACACATGCTTATGAAATTTAATCTAGTCACTGTAGAAATCTTAATCAGAATGAAGCAGTTAAAGATCTCTTTCTTCTTTTAATTTAGTTGGTAGAATGAGGCTGTTTTGAAGTGTGGTTAGTCTCATCCTACAGTAGGTAACTGAACTCAAACCAGTTGTGCCCTTTAAAAGTCACTTTCCTTCCACTAGTCATAAAGGGGTTTGAATAACCATCATATTGACATTGTGTTTTTCTTAAATTTGTAGAGGAGATTCTCACACCAAATGTTTTATTGAATGTGGCTTTTAAGGTTTGCTTACTTCCATCATCTTTCAAAAGTACCTCCAGCATTAATTCATGACCAGCCATATGCATCCCTGTTTGAAAATCTAGGTGAAAATTTAGTTTTAAATTCTTAAATACCTATTTAGGTGAATAGCATTGCAGTTGATCTGATTCCTGATTTTCTGTGCAGAAGTAGATTCTGCAGCTTCTGGAAGCCAAAYATGTATGACTTTCTGTGGTCTGTTGGCACTGTACTACAGTAACCTAACACAGACTGGTAGTCAAATTAGACCCTCTGAGAAATCCAAAGTAGATCCATGAATTAAAAAGTTTGTATTTCATTAAATGTTTCTAATTTAGACTCATCAACAAGGTCATTAAAATTAGGTGGTAGGAATCCACTGACAACTAGTTTCAAAATTCTATTAAGAAAATTGATTTCTACAGTTAAAAGGAAATAAGACCCTGAAAATATGTGCGCTTTTTTTTCATATAAATTTTGGCCTGGGATTTTCTTTGCTTTTTGTGCCAATCCTCAGTTTTATCTGATCCAAGAAAACACTTACTGAACTCTGCTAAACGTGGTGCATCAGACACACCCCCAAAACTACAAATACATAGAGGCTGTTTCAGATACACAGTTTGCTTTTCCCATACATCAGCAATGTATTCAGAAGATCCTTTCACCATATTAATTTAACATCAAAGTTGCAGAATGTTTAAGACAATGAATGAGACATTAAAGTTACTGCTCAGAGCATTCTGCTAAAATTTCATGCATATCCATAGATCTAAACCTTTAAAATCATCTTTCCCTTTTTTTTCCTTAAAATTCAAAAAAATTTTACATTTAGCATACTTTATCTTCAAATATATTTTATTTAATTGTTTTTGTGAAGAAATGGCATAGGTCCAAATATGAATCCCTCTAGCATGCTGCCAAAAACTCTTATGGCTCAGAAAGATGGAATGAGATTTCGCCTTTTCAATCTATTTGGATTCTCTCATAGAAATGCTTAATTGTTTGTAAAGGAAAATCATCCTGTTTTCTGATGTAATTAATTCTGCTGAAAACGAATATGATTTTGTAACATGGACTGCTGTTCTTATACATACAAAGATTATTCACCTTTAAAACTTTTATATTGTTTCCTTCCTGTTTGAATAAAATTAAAAGCATATTTCAAATTAAATAAAATTACTCAGCATTATTATTTGCATTTTTATAGAAAATTGATAAAAAGTTTCAGTATCTTTGATGATACATCCCAGGTGTATCCATGGATAATGCTTTGAGTGTCTCTTCCATCTCTTTTTTCACGTGAGTCAATTAATGTGTAAAGTTAAAGAATATTACGTTTTTTAAGTTTTATTTTAAGAATTTGCCTAGAAATGCTGTCTGATTTTGATCAATGTAAATTCTTTGCTGAAAGCCTCTATTATGAAAATAATGTACAAACAATGTTTCATTGGTTATGTGGACATTACAGTCCTTAAAAAAGTCTTTTGTACCTTGCAGGACTATTGAATAATGGATGTTTGTATAGCCATATAGCAGAAAACTTAGCTCGCTAATTTTCCCCTATGAAAAATACTTTCCCCTTTTTCAATCAACATAGAAAAAACCAGTAATTTAGACCTTTTAAAACCTCTTTTAATGCATCTCTTTTTAAAACACAGAAATTACTAACTCCATTATTCACTTCTCCAGCCTGGAAGGAACACTTGGAGGGAACAAAAAATTACCTCTGATTTGTTTAATTGGTGGAAAGTGGTTAAGAGTTTTAGTTGAGGTCATTTAACTTCCAATCAAATAGTTAGCTACTGGATTGAATAATACACATTTAACTTCTTTGTAAAATCTCTTAGTGTGATATTTAATGTACAGGAAAACACAGAAGTAATTATTCAGAGAGATTAAGTGATTTTGTATGTTAAATAAACAAATGAATTTGCTTCAATATTTGAATAAAATAAATTTAAAACATTAAAAGAAAATGCTCTCCTCAGAATTTGGATAACACATGCAGTAAATCAGTTGAAAGCAAAAAAACAAACCAAAAAATGGTCTTAATACACAGCATATCCTAACCACTGTGAGCTGTTTAGCTGATGAAACGTAGCTGTAGTTGACATTAAGCTGGTATCCAGCTTTCTCCAAGTTTTGTAGTGCTGTTATGCAGTGATGAAGAATAATGACTTGAAGTGATACTTTAAAACCTGATTATATGCTTTTAATTCTTCGCTATGTAACTATGTAACATTTTGGTCAGGGTCATGTTTTGGAGTTGGCAAGTAGAATTTGTTTCAATGAAAATAAAGGGAAAAGGTTGCATCTGCATTAAAATAAAAATCTAGCAGTACTGTAAATAGCTTGTTGTTGTTTTAACATATTAAAGGATGTGGCAATTTTTCCAACGCTAAGCAAAAAATTTATGGTGCTGCAGATGTGGCTTTTGTGAGATGACACCWGTAGTTGTTCCCATGTCAGACAGAGACAGAGGCACTTTCAGATGACTCCAAGATGGACCTGCCAATGGACAAAGCTGAGCTCATCATTGACATCTGTGGCACTTCTGTGATAACATATTTTAGAAAGTGTAAAACCTGCTGTGCAACYGAAGCCAAGAGAGGAGTGAGGAAATATAAAAGAAACAGCCTTGCAGGCACCCAGGCCAGAGAAAAAATTCGAAGGGGTGCCSTGAGGGAAGAGCCAAGACTGAGCTGTAATCCTTGGAAATTTACATGGTGAGACAGATTTCCACATTGCAGCTCATGGGGAACCCATGCCAGAACAGGTTGATGTGCCCTGAAAGAAGCTCAGCCCATAGAGAGCCCAAGCCTTAGAATAATGTTATTAATTTGCAATAAAAATAATTTCCCTAAGCCAAATTGGTTTGTCATATAATGATAATAGGTGAATAATCTCCCTGTCATTATCTTCACCCATGAGAATTCCATTGTATTTTTCCATATTCAACTGAGGAGGTGACTGACAGGGTAGTTTTTTTGGCACCTTGCCTCCAGTTAGGCTCAACCCACCCCAAAGTTCTTTGTAAAGGACCCATTTAATATTTGCCTCTCACTACTGACTACCAATAAAGCAAAAATTACTTTAATTGGAAGATTTTCTGATGATTGAAATTAGGTGACTTAAAGAACAGTTTTAATATATTCTCTGAAAATTGCATTAATGCTACAATGGTGATCTCTTATTCAGAAACATTTCTGTCTAATAATCCAAAACTTAACCCCAAAACCACCAAGCCAAACCAAAACAGGAAGTCTTTTTCATAGAAAAAAAACCCCAAAACCAGTCTGCTGACATTTCAGAGAAGTCACTACAGATAAAATACAAACTGCTGGTGTCACAGGCATGCTTAAAGGAGATGGTGGAAATGTGCAAATGTTCCACAGTAATGCTGACAAACTTGCTAAGGGATACTTGTTAGCACTGTTTGAGACTTCTGTGCAAGAGAGCAGGGCAGTTAATTGTGCTTTATGTAAGCTTTTGCTTAGAATATTAATTTATTTTTATTCCATGTCTTTGATGAGAATTTTAACCATTCTGTCATCTAGATTAATAGTAAATGCTCTATACTGTTCAGAAAAAAAATCAGTATGAGAAGTAAAGATTTGTAAAAMAACTTGCTTTTTGGGAAAAGAGTGATCAAAATGAGATACAGAATTAGATCATAATTCTATTGACTGTAGAGTTCAAAGGGATGCTTTTAGATCAGTTTGCAAAATGGAAGTTTGCACATGTAAACAATATGTCACTCTGTTTCTTTGCTATTCAGATTTATTACAGTTCATAAGCCTAAAATTAAATTAAATCAAATGTAGTCTACTGCAAACTCAGGATAGCTTAATGTGACTTTACTTTTCTTTTCTCGAAAAGGTCATAACTCTCTGTAGCTCTCACTCCTTGTGTGAAGGAAAATAATGCAGTACTTTGTTGTAGGGTTTTGGTTAATTCTTGACTTCAAAACTGTTTCAACATTGGTTTTGAACTGCTAATATAATGGATTCCCCAGATTCCTTTGCTGATAAAATTTTAAGGATTTTTTTTCTGCAATCAAAAGTGGAAAAAGAGAGATAAACCAATATAAAACTATCATACAATGTAATAGTTACTTCTGGAAGTATGAGATGCTCTTTAATCACTTTTGAGGTCATCATATATAGTAATGACACCACCAAAACAATGGTATGCATATTTTTTCACTTTGTGCTAACATAACACAGGATGGAAAAATAGCTAATTTTATTTCACAGTGGTCATAAAATAGGAAAAAAAAGTCTCATTTGTGGTTCTGTGTTACATATTGCATCCTGTGATTCCCAACGGGCTGCCTTGTAGCAAGTAAATGGCAAATAAATAGAGAACAGCTGAGGCAGCAAGAACTTATTTGTTACAAAAATGACTGAGGGCACCTCAAGCAGTGTGTTCCCAACATAGTACAAGGCCAGTGTCTGATTCAGCAAGACACATCATAGACACATTTGYAAGCATGGCTTTGATTGTTTAACTGAGTCAAGGTCATGCACTTAAGGGCTCAGACCTTTAGATGGATAATGTCTAATTGAGATACACTGACCTRTACAGCCTTTCTTGCTTAAAGCAGACTGGTAGGTTGACAAGATCAGGAGAGAGCAATGTTTTAGTATTATTATAATTATGYATTATTATAGCACATGGTTTGGCAAAACCAGAAGGCTCCAGCCATTACTGAGTCTCTATTGAAATCTCTCTCCAGGAAAGAAGGAACTTTTCCTCTGCAATGACTATGAAGTTGACAAAGGTCTTTTAGGGTGCTTCTTTCTCGAGGATAATTGAAGCTTCCAGAAGCTTTCTTCTCTTGAGTGACATTGGTCCACCCAAAAAATGGATTCATGAGTACTGAATACTAGTCTAACATGACTCTGAAATAATTTTTTTTAAGACGTATTCATTAAAAGTTGATTAAGAGAAAATGGGATTAATATTCCCTTAAATTCCTCAAACTGCCTTTTTTGTAGGGTATCACTCATATTGTACTGTACCCGTACTCCAGTCCCATGTTTTGCATCCATGTACATACTTCCCTTACAGCAGCATGGTAGAAAGCACTAAATAAATCATCAGACAGGCTGAGCAAGAATTTAAAATCAGCTCCCATACCTCTTGGGAATCCATGGGACAGTGGAAAACATTAATTTTTAACTCTTCCACTGTATATCAACAACAGAATTTTTACAGAATTATTTCCTACTTTCTTTGTGTTCCAATCATATACAAGATGAAATCTATGTTTTTTCTCAGCAATTATTGAATTTGGAATTCATTGTATTTACCTTAAAATACCTAAGGCTACCTACCCATTTTGTCCTTATCATTCTCTTAGCTCCCTCTGTCTGTAACGGAGATGAAAGATGGCTGGATCTTCCCATGCTTCTTTACTCCCCACAAACACCCTCTCCCCTGGGACTGTCTCTGATGGGATTAGTCCTAAAATAAGAACACAACGTGAAAATTTCAGGAGGAACTGTCTGGATRTTCACATCATGAATGCATTTCARAGATAGGTGAGCTGGGATGACTTCAATTGACTTTGATACACACTGGCCTGCAAAAAAGGTATAAAATACTGCTGGAAACTGGGCCAACCAGGCAAGTTGGTCTCCAGAGGTGGCAGGCAGCTTCCATCTAAGCAGATTGCCCCCTGCCTTGACAAGAGATGCTTACAGGGTACATCCAGCCTAAATATGGGGAATACTCACTTTTGGACATATGAGTAAAAGCACTAAGATTTGGTCCCATATGGAGATAAAATCATAAAATAGCCAGGTAGGTGCTTTGCTGCTTTGTAACTGTGAATTCTATGAAGCCAAAGACTGCAAACCTGTATTTTTCCAGTGAAACTTGCTTGTATTATATACTTTATTAACCGTATTTCGATATTTTATTTGCAAAAGATCTAATCRTAATCATCCACATARACAGAGCCATATTTCTCATGCCTGACTGAGAGTTTTATCTCCACTACTCTGCTATACTGTACCTGGTATGAAAATGACATTTGGTGGAAGTATTTTCTTTCTATGCTATCTATGAAAGAAGACTGGCCTAAGGTAAGAACCTTCACTTTTATATGGCTAATGTCAAGCTAAAAAAGCCTGTTCCTGTGAACCCATAAGTGCTACACACTTCAGTTTTGGTGATTTCTTAGTGGCATTTTCCTCTGTGACCTGAGAACATCAGTATTAGCTCAGTGTGTTAAATTGTATATGAAAGATGTGATTCCATACCTGGGTGTATGACAGTTTTTTTTCTGGTCATACTATGCAACTTGGCTACATTTATGGCATCATAAAGGAGACAAATTGTAACAGTTGAAGATTGTGAAAATCCAAATGACTAACTTACAATCACAATCTACTTGAGACATTGCTTCTTAATATATATATTAAGAAGATAAATTGAGAAATGAACCTCAGATACATAATTTTTGAAAATTWAAAAAAATTACATATTTTATAGACAAAGTATTTTCTTTTAATATGTGCAAGTTTCTAATTTTATTACCTTTTATAAAAGGTTAGAAATATTTAAAAAAAATCAGTGAAGATATTAAGTGCTGTTAAATTGTGACCTTGTGTTGGTGTGGCTAAGGTAACAAGGTGCTAATAAAATGATCTAAAGAAAAGGATATATACACAACCAACAATTCTAATGAGCCTTAACATCTGGAGAGAAAATAGCTGCATCTTCMTTGGAGGGTGGTCTATTGATAAAGTTTATCCTCATCAAAACTGCAGATCTAAATAGAAAACACTGTGATTAATTTGCCCAGCTGATTCAGAAAGAAATATTTAATAGGAGAATTATATATTAATCCATTAATTAATTTGGTTTATTTATTTATTTATTTACRTTTTTCTGCTAAATTATAGTAGTTYTTTCCTARAGYTTTATTTCTRTGGCTGTGTTAACYAAAGTGTTAATGTGTATTCATCACATAAATACTGGCAAAAGAAAGTATCAGGTAGCTTTTCCAACCTATCCATCAATGGTCTAATATAATCTTTATTTAAAACTTACAAAAAGTAAGTTTGCAGCAATTAGGCAAAGAAGTACTTCTCAAAGGCCCCTTTTTATTGGGTGAAATTAATTCTACACATAGTAYCAAGGTCTTACTTAATTCCTGAAACAAGACCTAAATTGGACAATTGCGTAAATTAGGATTGGATCTGATTAAGTAAAGATTAATGAGTTATCTCATTGTTAGCTTTAAGATATGCTTTCTTTCCCCTTTGGGCTTGCATCTGTTAGTGTAAAAACATAAATAATGGATATAGGGGTTTAGTTTGTTTATTTGTTTTACAGAAAAAAGCCCAAGCAATAGCAATAGTATTAGAATTACACCATCACCTAAATTACATTTTGGTTTCAAAGCTTCTAAAACCTGTGATTGTTGGTGGTGCTAATACTGTGTACTCATTTAAAGTCCCATATAAATCAAAATACTTTTAAATTTTAAAATATAAGTTACTGATCCTCTCTGGATTTTTTATTTTCTTATCTGTCCTCCAGCTCATGCTTTATCCTTGAAGCTATCTAGGGCAGGAATTGCTTTATACAGCTCCTAACACAAATGGTGGTGTGATCTATGCTTTGAGGTGCAAGTGAGATGAAGATGCAGTTCTGCCGCGTTGATAGTTGGGAGACAGTAAGGAAAGAATTTCCTGCATTTTTGCTCATGTTTCTGAATTTATGATAATCTCTAGGTATGATTGAACTATAAAGAGGCACAGTGTCACTCTACATATCCTATGAATTCAAAGCATCATAGGATCCCTTTTCCCAGAAGCAGAGTTTGAAATGGATCTTTAAATCCATTTTTTTCATATRTATCCCTCTGTTTTATATTTTTCCCCAAGAAAGGTTTCCCACTTTTTCTCCACAGTGGAATTATTGAAATGCATTCCCAGATGTGTTATATATTATCTTCTAGAGCTAGAAATTAAATATTTCTACAGTCGATTCACTCGCATTTAAATTGCCTTTGTCTTACTTGCCTAAAATATATAAGCTAGGCATATTTACATGTTATTATTTTTATTTTACTAGTATATTCTATAGGAGATTTCTGGATAAAATATTTGAATCATCAAACTTGTCTTAAAAGTATGTTCAATTTTGAGTTTGCAAGTGTTTACTTTTCGATATATAGCCTGTGGAAAATCCAGTCCTAAGGACAAAATGGATTGCTGCTGAAACAGAAAACAGCATTTTTCTTTCAGTASCTTTGATTTTTCTATATCACAAACTCAAATTTCTTGTTTAAAGCATCTATCCTTTAGTTTGTGTTTGATAGGCAATTATTATTATCTAATAGGGAAAATCTCATGGATTTAAAAGATAAACCCCAGGAAAATAATAACTATTTTACTATACAAACTGAATAGCATTTGAGTATAATATACTGAAGACCTTCAAAAGCCTTTGCATGCCTCATTTTTCTTTCTCAGAGTGGATATGTCACATATTTTCTGTGAGAATCTGGTGTTTCTTCCGTAAGCGTTTCATTTTCTTTGGAAGCTTGTTTAGTTTACTTCATAGTTTTTAGCTGGTTTAGTAATCTCATATGTCACCTGGCTCCTGTAAGGAAAGCCTAAAAATGTCAGGGTTTTTCAGACTGGACAAGTCTTAGTGTTGCATCTCATCATTAACTATAGCACATAAGCCCAATGTAGATTTTCCATAAGTCTATTGTAGRGAGATAGCTGTTTTAGGATGGAAATGCCTTTTAGGTTCATGTTAATGATACAAATGTAGGTAGGTCAGTAGATCTCTACATAGTGCTCCTCATTTTTGTTTTGGTTGATACAYAAGGTCTTCCCAAAGAGAGATAAAAACAATTCTTTGTACTCTACCAAATGTATTCTTTCTTATTSATGAACATTCTTATTTTCCACCTAACTCAGTACTGTCGCTGCTATTAAATTAAAGAGTTGAGCTCCTAGTATCTTACTTTTAGCCAAATGATAGTAACAATAAAAAAAAACCACCTCCTTTATCTTGGGCATTAGGTCTTTACCTATTTCTCCCTATGGGAAAATAAAATCATGATTACAGGAATATTATACTAACTTAATTTAAAAGCAATAAAGACTTAAAACAGTGGGAGAAGGAAAATAAAGAGCCTGCTTGTCAGCATGCTGATTTAAGATTTGAGTAAACTCAAACAAGATGTTAGGAAATGAAGATCAGTTAAGCATATTATAGCATTAAACAATAAGATTATTATTAAGGTTAATGTGTGCTTGAAACACACAGCAATGACAGAACTTCATGAAACAGAAAAGATTTCTTTGAATTTAAGMTGCATTTAATGAAATTTTGAAAATCAAGAGAAGAATTAAAAGAATGAAAAAAACCAAGATAAATTATTTTAAGAGCTATATGGCTGTTAGAGCTGTTTCTTGACATTAGACTCTGGACATTAGTAAGAATTTAATGAAACATTGGAAGAGACTTCCTAGAGAGGTGGTTGATGCCCCAAGCCTGTCAGAGTTTAAAAGGCATTTGGACAATGTCCTTAACAGCATGATTTAAATTGATCAGCCTAGAATTGGTCAGGCAGTTGGACTTGAGAGTCAGTTCTGGTTCCTTTCAACCAAAATAGTTCTATTCTCTTCTATTCTATTCTGAACTGAGGGGGAGAGGGGTGGGAAGTTCTTAAAACCCACAAGGCTTCCTTTCAGAACATATAAATGAGCTATTTTAAAATAATTTCAATGTAAATCAGCAACTTTCTGCAGATATATCTCACCATTATAGGTATTTGTTTCTGGGTTAAGGACATTGTGGCCCTCTTTTGAGAAAATATTTAAAGCTGAACTGAGTTGAAAGGGGTTTTCAGATTGTTGAAACACTAGGTTTTATCAGAAAATAGGTGTTCTAGGGAACAATGTGAGAGATGTGGGTTTTAGAAATGTTTTAGTAACAGAAGTTACTAGAAGTATTAGAAATCTATTAGAATAATAGAAGTGATTCTAATAATAGAAATTGCTGTTGGTTCATCATTTCCCTGTGACATGATGAACCAAGAGACAGTCTAATTCTTCTCTCCTAGAGAACTGTCTCAGTGCTTCACAGCAGCTATTCCTGATTTATACAGATATCCATAAATTATGAATCAAGTCATGACACAAAGTAATGTATGAAATAGTTGGGAAAAGATCATTTGAAACACTCTATTCTTGCAAATAAAAGGCAGTATTCCCTAGAGAAACTAAATACATGTGGTATTTGTGAAAGTTTGGTCAGGAAAGTAGGATGCTATCATTAAATTTTTCCCTCTGCTTCAGCAGCCTTAYGGCAGCAGGGCTATTGTTTCTGATGATTGATATCTCACACACACGTCAGACCGAAGTAGCATGATAGTTATGGATCTRTTCTCTTGTTCACATGATGATATTAGGAACTGCAGGAAAGAAAAAAGGAAAATATAATGCGTCGTTCTCCTCCGTGACCAGACGTAAAAGTCTGTGAAAGAGCCCAMATGATGACATATACTGTTAAGAGACTTTTTCTTTTTATAACTATTCAATTACTATCCAAATACTGTTTCCAAAACTTTCACAGTGTCATAACTTCTAATTTCCATGGAAAGTATAGGTCAAGCATTTTCTAATCTTATATCAAGGACGGATATCAAACTCATAGCGGAAACTGATGACATTTGATATAAGCCTGCATTCATCATGAATTAAACTTCAATTATTTTAATAAAATCTAAAGAATATTCACATACTTTTCTAGTATCTGTCCTTTTTTGTGCGAAAACGCCATTTTCTTGAAAAGTGTAATCTCAAAAAGGCACTTCTTGCAATATCCATATTTCTCAAGAGAAAGGTTCTTTCTTAACATAGGTACTTCTTGCATTAAAAAGTTTTTTTTTCCTGGTAACTGCACTTGTAAGTAAAGAGAAAGCTAAAAAAATGAGCACAACAGTAGTACCAACAGCACACCTGACAGCAGCTACATTCATCTCCCATTTTTAGATGGATAATTCCATATTTTAAAAATTTCACGCATTACTGAGTCAAATATTAATTGATTCAACCAGCATCTCTACTGTGCATTCATCCTCAAAGAGGTAGATTGGAAAATGATTGAGATTAATTCCCTGGAAGATTACAGAATCTAGCAACTCTCTACTTTCTAGYTCCCAAGGAATAAGCCTTACATTTAGACAGTTATACAAGTTGCTTGAAGTCAGTCTGTGTGACTAAAGTATGTGTGAGTAATAAAAATGTTAGAAAAAAACTAACAGCCCAAAGCACAACAAAAATTAAAGACAAACTAAAGAAGAACCATCAAATCAAGGAAAAAAGAGCCCCCTAAACTTKTGACTACTTTTCAGATGGAAATAATATGTAAGAATTATATGGATGGGAGGATTCTGAGAACTGGAAGAAACAGAATTAAGSCTAAAATGCAATGCTTTAATACCAGCAAATACTATATATGGATTATTGATTTGAGCCTAAAATAATGAATCCTACAGTCTTCAGCAGGCATATTTCCATTTCACTGAAAAAGATTACGTAAGAAATGATAATAAAATCGTAAGACTTACAGGTTAATAAGATATAACTAAATGAATCTTTCCCAGTCACYGCAAAATAATTCTATATTCTTCTCTACAAAATCTTTCCAATGTTTCCTACTCTGTTTAGAAAATAATGACATGTTCCTGATCCTGATAAYCACACTTCCACTGTCAAGCACAAAATTAGTAGAATACATGCAACATTCACATCAGGTTGTTAGAACTATGTACATTTCTCCTAATGTACACACAATAATAAAAATGTGTCCTATYACTACTGATTATACTACAATTTCAGAGTGGTTTTAATTGGAGTATTTTTTTAATAAGAAGTTCTGTTTCCTCTTTTCTGCTAAAAATCAGTTCAGTAACTTAGAGATATTTCTACTGCCACGGTAATTTAACAGTTCAAGGCTTCCTGACATGTTGTCTCGCTACTTTCACTTCTTTGAGTCTGTTATATTTACTTTTCTTTCTTTTTGTAAATCAAGACTACCAGGGAAGCCAGTCATTTTTGCTATTCAATTTACCAATGCTTTTAGMATAATTAAATTCTTAAATTACTATTTGATTTATGTGTGCTTTGAACATTAGACAATTAAGTGCTCTGGAAAGTAAACTGATACCAGTGATTAAAGGGTGGGATTTTGTTCAGGTAAAACCATCAATAGTACTGGAAATGGCTCAGCAAGTTGCACAGGGGAACATCTTAAATGTCAGCATTCTGAAATTAGATCTAAGAAACCATCTGAAATAGTCATGCCATATCAAAGTTAAATGTTTCACAGTGTTCTCTTATTGCCCAGAAGTTTCTCAAGGAAGATCATAAATATTTTAAGGCATCATTTTSGATGAGGTAGCTTAAAGGCATGTCAGGTGATGATATTTTGACAGCAGCACCAAGGCACATTATTACAGAGAATTTATMAACAGAACTATCAACAGAAAAATCAAAAGTTCACTCAAAATATTTCTGATTATTATGCATCAAAATAGCTCCTTATTTAGTTGAGAGAGACATGCTACCATTCATGAAAGATGTACTTCAAATACAGTTTTAAATATTCAGACTTTTTTCCTCTAATAATTTCTTAGTTTTAGCAGTGTTTCCACATGACAGTGTCCAGAGTTGTCAAGATAAATAATAATTTACAAAAAAAGCTAGATTGCAGTATTTTTTTGGCAGCTGGTGTGGTTCTTTTGGTGTTTTTTTGGTTTTTTGTTTGTTTGTTTGTTTGTTTTTTTTAAAAAAAACAGTACTGGATTGTATGAAACAGCAGAAATAGCACACCGTTTYCTTGTTTTGTTTTGGGAATGTGGGTATGTTTGTGCATGCATGTGTGTGCGAGTGTGGGAGAAAGGTGGGAGAAAGATATGACAAGTTGTATCACCAGGGGGCTTTTTCTTCTCCAATCTCCATAGTGACTGACAGCTAGTTATTTCAACAGATTCAAAGGAGCACTGGTCTTCACAAGTTTAATATATCTCACGCACCAGGGAAGGCATTTTACTGTGCGTATGGCAGTTCTGACAACTCCTTGAGATACTATTCWGTTGAGAACAGACCACTTTTAATGCATGCAATGCCAGACAAGAATAGCTCTGCAGCCCAGTTTTTAATATACTTGATTCTTAGACAGCAAAAATAATCCCCAATATACTGGCTACTATGTGAAAAACAGATTGTGATTTCCACAACAGTTTTCTTGGTTTAAAATTGAAAACTAAGAAAGAAAAATCACTTCCTATTTATTGACTGAAGCTTTGTTACTGAAAAAAAACAACTTTGAACGTTTGTGTGGTACTTAAAGAGTACTGTGTGTGGTAAGAGTGTGTGGTACTTCAGAGCTGTTACAGTCCTGAAGTCTCCAAGAATGATGTCTTTATTAATATTCACATCTATGTGCTATTCTGTGATTTGAATAAACGCAATAGAATTTAAAAAGGAAACTAACCATTCTTCTCCTGAAAAAAATTTAAGACCACTTCATGCCTTTAGTTTAAATGTTCAGGTTCAATTAAAAAATAATTCTATTTGCAGAATAAATCTACTGCGAATAGTCCATCCTACTTAATATGCTTTTGTGTACTGAACTACTCTACTTTTAAAGCAAGAAGGAAGTGACCTCATGCATTAAGTTTAGACCATCTCTACCTGAAGTGAATTACCTCATAAAGGCTCAAATAAAGTCATTCTGGATCTATGACTGAGAAGATCACACAGATCTGAACAAAGAATTTACACTGTGATTAGTAAAAAGCACGCTTCCCATTCACAATTACACATYGTGAATAAAAATCTGTAATCACAAAACCCATACAGATCATGGTACACACGATATGAATATTTCAGGATATAATAATAATTCACAAACCACTTTTACTTCAGAGCAGTTTCATTTCAAACTGTACATTGCCTTCAGTACTACTACTTAGAACACTGGGAAAGCCTGACTCACTATAGGTCTGCAATTTTAGTAAGGTCARATTTTCTTTTCATTTTGCAATGGCTRACTTGCAAAGGGACTGGAAATAAGAATGTTTTAGGACAGCCGGGAAAACAAGCAAACTGCTATATTCATCTAAGAGAGAAAGAACATATTTTTTGGTACTTTTTTAGAAGCTCTATTCAAAACAATCCAGCATTCATTAATGTGTGCAATGCAACAGGCCCAACTGACACAGAATAGAAAGCTCAAACTATATATGACAGGTCAATCAAGTGTAAAGTGTACAGTTGAGAGGAAAATTACTTTCTTAATTAGAACTAATTAGGTAGTCAAGTCTTTAAATAAAGCAGCTTTTGTAAAGGAAATAACTTGATAATTGTAAAGAAAATTTTTCCAGTGTACTGATAATGAAAACTTTGGAGGGGTGGTACAATTTGAAACACTTTGTAACATATATGCCATTCCTGTTACAGATGGAAAGCTTCGTAATCATCAAAAGCRTCATAGAAAGATGCAATATGCAGTGAAGGCTTGATGCTCTATTAATCTCAGAAAAGATGTAGAGAAGTATTTTTCAGCATACTGTTAACRCTTTCTAATAATGATCAGAATTGTAATACCACATTTTCCAAATGCCCTGAATGTTCCTGCTGGTTGGGTCCATTTCCTRCATAAGCTGCTATATGTATGTATGTCTAATATTAAAAGGTGGATACAAACCTCTGGGTGTAATTGCATATACAACYTTTGTTTGTTGATGTCGACTTTGACATCTGAAATTGTACATAATGTGTATATATAAAAGTTGGCATATAGGTTGTGTAACCAAAAATATGAGCATAAAATCGTCAACACTTTTTCTTTTTTTTCACATCCAAATTATCATCCATATGCCTAATATATTTTCCTTTTATCTTCCTCCAGGCTTCAGGCTAAATTTGGTTCTGCTTGGCAGATACCAACAAATGTGTGAAAAGCAATAGAAACATTGTGTAATAACGACAAGAGAACAAAGCTATTGAAATAGTTATCTAGAGCATTCTTCCAGAGAATAAAAGATGCTTAATTAGCAACTATCAGGATATTGCTTTGCTAGAGATCATATATTTTGTCTTTAAATGCAGGTCATCATGGAACAATTTTGACATTCAGTGCTAAAATATCTCAATAGATGCATTTACATTAAAAACAAAACAAAACARAAARCTCCTCTTAAAAGACAGACCTGACCATGGCAAAATGAAAAGCTCAGAAACCTCTTCATATTTGACTAYAAGTACAAAACTAAAAATATTTGCATTCCCTCAGCATGATAATGCAGGTACTGTTTTCTAAAGAATCTGTAGTTGTGAAAACACTATGATGAAACAGCATCTCTGGTGTTTAATTGCTAATATCTGCTTAGATGAGGTAAACCTATGAGAAAATATTACTCCTGATAGTATTAATATTGTTACATGGCTGTTGGGGTTTTGGGGTCACTCTACATTATATGTAGYTATGCTGAAAAAGAACCCTTCAGAATCTGAACTCCATTATGCTTTGAAATTTTGTCTGCTGTATGTGACCTCTGTGTCAGTTGCTTTTGAACCATGCTGTATTTTGGATCATGCTAAGTAAGTGACAATAGCCCCAATTAGGTTTCTCAGACRTAGAATATAAACTTAATTTAAAGGCATTTTTTCACTATTCTGACGTGCCTAACCACAAGAAGCAGACTAAGGCACTCTGGACACATCCTTTGCACACCCTTTTACTTAGTCTGATCTAAACCAGGAGCAGAAATAAATCAGTGGAGCACACCAGTGTAAGACTTATGGAGAAATCAAGGCCACAGCTTGCATACAAATCTTCACAGGAAATCATTATGCAAATCATTTGTAGATTACACAACCTGGACATTAAGGGGCTTTTAGCACAAAAAGTTTAGGCYACTATTTTGTTATAACCCTATAAGAAAAAAACAGAAAAACAATGTGGAGACCTATACATGGCAGTTATTTTGAGTGTGTGGAGAGAGGGAGAGAGACAGAAGATAAAACATACCCATGGCTAATCACATTTTGATTAAAGTAAAACAAGTTACGAAAGTTACAGGAGTTATGTGTACATAACTAAGGACTAAGACTTTGCCTAGTAAGAATAGCCAATGTTACTCCTAATCCAGTTTTCTCTTGGATGGTTAAATCCATCTTCTATTCCATCCTTGAAAACCAGTGGTCACTGTGTCTAAACTTAATATTCATATAGTTTATAATTGTACTAAGTTGAACACATCTCTAGTGTCACTAGACATAAAATTATAAATGCATTTCCCTCCAAACAATAGCAACTTTCAGCCATTTCAGCAGGCTTTCACCATGTCYGCTTGTTGTCTCTCTTTAATCCTACCCAAAGTGTTTTTTCAAGCATGAGAGCTTCTCTTTGGTGCTGTGATGCCCAGTCCCAGCTAATCTTTAACTGAGGGCAAAAGAGTGGGCAACAAGCAGCAGAACCCTTGTGATTCAGTGCATGCCAGGATGAAAGGTAGCAGACCTTCTTTGAGAAGGAGGAGGACAGACAGCAGGGAGAGGAAGACAGAAGGAAATGCCATCTCAGGCTTCTGAAACTTTGAAAGAAATGAACACCCTGCTGATGTCTTTAAGAGTTCATAACAACAGCTGTCTTCCACTTGTGAATGTTTCCTATGATGTGGCACTTCCTCATATGACATTCTTCAGTTCCATCTACCTCTTGTATTGCTTCACGCCTCACTGCACCACAGGAGGCATAATATTGCAAAAAATCTTCTCTTGTGAAGAGCCTAAGCACCACAGGAAGAGTTTTTCTCTGTCAGAATGAAAAGAATCTTCATTGCATATTGCAGGTTTGGGATTTTTTTTGGTGTTTGTTTTTGTTGGGTTTTTTTTTCCCCTTTGTTTCATTTGTTTGTTTGTTTTTCCCCAAAAATACACCAGTAACCATGAAAACTATCTGACATTGTAAACAGAAACTAACATTGTAACAGAACTCAGCTAAATTGCCACATACATTATGGTGGCACTTTGCTCCATAATTTAGATCTAATGTGCTTTTACGTATGAGACTTTTATATATGTATATGAGCATACACAGATATCATGTACACCTATGATGCTGTTTAAATGAAAATGAAAAGTATACACAGAAATATATTATAAAGTTATATACATATGACATTATCTAATGTTTCTAATACTCAGTGTTTAACACTGCAAATACAAATATTATAAATCTAAAGACAGTCTTTGGATTATTCTGTTAAGTATCTCACTGCATTTCAGGGGTATTTTGTGATATTTGCTTTCTTTACTGTTCATTGAAGGGTAACGTACAAAGAGTTCGACAGACATACATGAACCAATTTTATGATCTCAAAAGCTCCAGTGACTACTGAGTAGATATTTTTCCCATTTGATCAAACAATCAGAAAAATTGAAGGCTCAGTCCTGAAAATGATTAGACATATGAAGAATTTTACACCCATAAGYACCTTCTGGTGATATTGTTAAACTTCTGGAAGTTAAATTTTTCAGAGCATGCAAATATAAATATGAGCAATATATTAACTATTAAAAGCTTTTTTTTTTTTTTTGCTATAGATTTGCTTTTTAATTATACATTTGACAACAACCCATTTAAAAACATTCTATTATAAAAAATTGCTTGGCCTTTTTTTTTTTCGAGTACGGCATTTTAAAGATCTATTAAAATAAATCTTAAAGGATTATTTAATTATTAATTATATAAATTATTTGGAACCCTAAACAACATAATGCATTGGTAAAAAMTCCATTGCTATAGCTTGCAATTATGAGATGACTGTGCGTAAAAATGCGTATTTTATAATCTTAATTACTCTGGTATAACAAACTTTAGAGTATAAAGCAGGGCATTCTGTAAGAAAGCGTTCAGCTGTTTCTAACAGTCTAGATAAACAATTTGTTTACAACAGATTTTGTCAAGGTTGGTTTTCTTTCTTTTGCAAAATTGGTGATACATGTTCAAATTTTGAGGCTTTTGACAAAGKCTTTAGTTCAATATAAAACTAGATCAGTTGAATGGCTCTCTTTTTATTTTAGTCAAAGTCATCCTTTGTTTGTTAGGAAGATTTTTATTTAACAAATTCTAAAACATATTTTAAAAATAGTACTTTCCCAGGAAATTGATGTGGGTTTATTTTTATATTGAGCATGCCCACAAAAAAAAAAACAAAAAACAAACAAACAAAAAAAAAAAACCAAAACCAAAAACAAAACAAAAAAACCCACAAAACCACGAAAAAAAAGGAGGTGTATTCACCTCACTTTCTAATACAAAGTTGTTATTTCCTATGACGGTTACAGATATGCCAATAAAAACACCTTTAATGGAAATTAATGAAAAGTATTGTAGCACCCAGTAAAGTCTTACAAAATATTTATTAGTGAAGAAATACAATACAAAAGATTTTAAAGGTCAGATCCTACAATGCTTTGCTGAGCAAGGTGGAAGCCAGAAAAGAATGCAGAATCTGACACTAGCTAATTTATTTCTATTATGAGATGGATGTGTGATCTCTGTATTGCATTAGTCATTTAGGTCCAGATACTTAATGGCATAAAACTTAATCATAAATTTTATTTTTAGTAAGTGTCATTTAGCCCTTTATTTATTAAATATAYGTGTATTAAATAATTTGAAGTTTACAGAAGACACTGAAAACTTTGTTGCTTAGCAAAAGTGCACATATTTCTTTGGGTGTTTGGCCTGCCTAAGGACTGCAAAAACAGGCCTTAGGGAAGGTCTAACAGGAAACCTATTAAGTGACCATGAGATCACACACTAATCCTACCCTTAGGATAAAATCTAATCCTATCTTTCGGCTGAAGTGCTAAATTCTTCCTGGCCTGTCATCAGCACTTGCATAATTACTTCTTTCTTAGTTTTGTGTGCCTGCCTCTAAAAGAGACTGTARAATATCAAGCTTAATTTATCAATAGCTCCAAGTCCAGTCACCAGATTTCACATCCTTAATTTTTTCCTTGTTTTTTTCTCTTACAYACATCAATGATTCATTCTTTGTGAWGACAGTTTAACCCCTAATTCAACACATTATGTCAAATTATTATACTGTAACCTATGTTTATGACATAATAATGATTTAATTAGAAGTATTAAGAATGTAATAATTATATTAAAAACACATACAAAAGAAAACAAAAGTAATTGGCTGTTGACTTCAGTGGTTGTTTTCATATCTGTCTGTAGCTTTCTGGAACTGTTCTGCCAAATTATTTTTACTTATATCAAATTCTCATTGGAGTAGATGTGAGATTTCCAGACAGAAAGGTAAGTAAGAAAACATGGCACTTGTTCATTCCACATAGATTTAGTAATTTGCATATTTCAATTGTTAGAAAAGTTTGTAAAATACTGTGTTTCTAATAGAAAATGAGATTTAGATCTTCTAATGAATTACATTCTAAAAGAGTGCCTTCTTCCATGCATTCAAAACTATTTGAAAGCCACATCTATGTAACATACAATGCATACAATATGCTGTTATTTCTTTGGAAACTCCTTTTATGAACTTTTTGTTCAGGGATGACCCAGGCTACACTAAATATTTTATGCAGTTACAGTATGAAAAGGAGAACATTATTTAAAAAGTGGTGTTACATATGGTTTGGTTTTTGTTTTGGGGCTTTTTTGGTGTTTGTTGTTTGGGTTTTTTGTTTGTTTGGGGGTTTTTTTTGGTGTTTNGTTGTTTTAGTAAGGTAAATATATTATTCACATGAACAATACAGAGAATTTCTGTCTGGTCAATAATGCAAAGCTTCATCTTCTGTGATTTTGCTGGCAGATTTAGTAAATATTTATTGAGCAAGACTAGAAAGATTCAGTAAGACTAGAATTGAATTTATTTAGTCCTGTAGTCTCAAACTTTTCTTTGAATATACAGCATGTATATTCATCTGATTCAAAGACTTCAGTTGCTACATATTCTACTAGATATTTTCTGATGGTTTGCTATTCTTTGTTTTTGATAGTTAGCTATTCTTTGAGCTGCTTATTTTCAGTCCCTTCTAACAGTCTTTAACTAGAGACAAACAAAACAGTCCAAGAGCTGTTTTTTCCTCTTTGTTAAATAGCAGTAATTTTTAAAATATTAAATAATATAATTATTTTCTCATTCACTGATATAAATGATTGAGGAAAAAAGTGCTGTGTGAAAAACAATTCAGGCCTTTTCATAGTATTACTAATCYCTGTATTAGTTCTCATGTTTATTTTTTTTTGGATCTATGTATGCTGTTTGATGTTTTTGTAGCTGAAAAATTTTATATGAAAGGTCCCTATATTAAAAATAAAGAAAATTACCAGAACATGTGGTATTATGATAATGCCAACTGGAATTTCAGGTATACAAACATCAAATCCTGTCCTCCATGTATCACAGCAATCAGCTCAGTATGTAAATTGAACAAATATGACAACATACAGAAAATACTAATAGTAATATCAGGCTTTCTCAAGTAGAAATTAAAAACTAATCAGCAAAAGGATACAATAACTATAGAAGATTACCTTTATGTCYATGTTATATTTTTCTGAAATTATTTTAATTATTGCACCAAAACCATGCAAATCTGAGCTCCAAAATATGCAACATACTAATAATGAAAGCAGTATCGGTCATTAGATTTACTGGAACTAATGTTCAGATCTTCAGAAAAAAAAATACAAAAAATCTGTTTGGATGAAGACAAACAGAAATCTTAACCAAAATCAGTGTTATTAACACTAATGTTAATTTGGACCATGTGCTCCTTTCAAATCATACTTTCTTTTTAAAATTTGCAATCTGTATATGATAATATTCATTTCCTGTCTCAAACCACTGGGAGTATTGCTGTGTAAGTTGAACAGTTACACATTTCAGTGGCAGAAGTAATGTTTGAATGCAGCTTTTATTAGCTTCCTAAGTGCCCAGTGCTGTTCCCATTGGCAGTGCTCCCATTGACTTCAATCAGGGCAGGAACAGGCCCTAATTTTGTAAGGCACTTTAGGATCCTTTGGGAAGAAAGGTGTTAGAAGAATACAAGCCGTAATTATCAATTAGTTGTCAACAAAGCACTCTCACAAATATCTCCCATGGTCACAGAACATCATATCTTAATTTCATATTTCAGTTTGCTGTAGAAATCCTAATGCTGCTACTGGATTATTATTTGTCCAGGCTCTGGGACACTTTGTGACACCGTAATTTCCAAATTTGACCTGAAGA
>QVAJ01000014.1:7788746-7840446 GCA_003546035.1 Mixornis gularis | reverse complement strand
GACTTAGAAGGCGACATAATTGCATACGTGCAAAGATGTGCACGTGTTCGCATTTATGTATTAATTGTTATTATGTGCTGTCTAGATTGTGGTACCAAATCTAATCGGTGGTATGCACACAGGAGCACATGGGGTACATACACCCCATGTGCACAGCACAGAGGTTGAAATCCAGCTTTAACTCAAAGGTAATGCTAGATGCATTTGTCCCTCTGTTTTTCCTGTACAAGTGTAAGCACTGAACAATACTCTGCCTGTGGTATGTGATTTCTGCACATCTGTGTCTTCAGCAGATCTCTGTTAATGCATATTTTAACATCCCAACATGCTAAACCCAAAAATTAGTGTTAAAAAAATCATCTTGTTTGCAATGTTCAGCCTTCCCTAAAAGGCATATTCGTCTTCTCTGCAAACATAAAAGGAGTGTGACTCAAATCTTGTTTCCCCAGGCCTGAAATAAGCAAGATCTGGTATTTGGATGGAAGACAAATTTCTTATATGGACTAGGTAATTTTCCTGACCTTGTAGATGCTCTTGGAACTCTTCTCAGTGGGACAAAGTACATACTTATATTCTTAAACTATCGCTGGCTTTCCTGTTTTGATGCAAACCCAGTTAATTCAGTGGAAGGTTTTGAAAAGCTTTTGATTGTTTTCCAAGGTGCTACTTTCATTTAGGAAAAAATACCAAACCATACCCCATACACATTTTTTCCCCCTACATACACTCTTCTAAGCTTTTCTAAGATGCAACATGGAATTTATGATAGTGAAACAAAAAAAAATTAACAGATACTAAATGGAGATGTCTTGCAGGAGTTTCTTATGGCCTCGCTATTTTTGAATAATATCTTTCTTTTGAATTAATAATTTTGCATTTTGAATATATGGGATTCTATCCATATATGCTTGCATTTTTTGGCCTGTCATATTTGTAGCATCTGCCTGTGTTTCTATGCTATTTTTCTCTCTGACACACAAAATTAGATACACATAAATACTTTTTTATTCATAACAGAGAAAGATATTTTACATAACCTTGTCAGCTAGGCTGAGCTTAACTCCTTCTTGAAATTGTTGGAGAAGCTGACATTTCGTAAGTCTGAAATCATGTTAAAAGCTATCATGTTAAAGTCAACATTGTAGATATATTTCAATTTAATTTTTCTGATCCTGTGCTAGTGAGATATTAAAAAGCATCATAAGTAGGAAGTCTGATTTAATAAAATCTTCCAAGTTTTTAGACTGCTAGATGGTTTAATAGCATGTGGGAGATTTAAATAACTATTAGTGTAGAAGTATCATGCTGTTGTTCCATTCATTCTTATTCTTAGTCCAAAAGTATTTCTGGCAGTGAAAAGTTATATCTGAATATCTGAACTAGAACTATCATTTTAAACCAAAGCAAAAACATCAAACAGTAAATGATACTAAATCTGTGAAAAATGTTTTTTTTATTATAGTGTTGCCTCTTGCTAATTTTTTTTTTCATCTACCTTTCATTAAACTGGAAAATCCTAAACTCCTTTAAACTGAAATACTCAGGAAGAATAATGGAAATCATTCATATAATCCTCATATGGAGTACAATTAGAGGGACCTGAGTGAGGATGGAGCAAGAGTAAAGATAGTTCAACAAAAGCATATGAGGCATGCATGCATTATATGTACAACTTTTGAGTGTACAGGTCTACCCTCTTTCTAAGTACTTAAATTTTGTAACATTGGCAGGAGCAGTTGATCTAGCCTGTGGAATCAGACRTGGGAAAACAGGAATTTGGAGGTTCCAAAGCTGTTGAAAGAAATATATTGGAACAGAAGGATAGACCCTCTTTATGAAAGACAAAGRAAGTGTTGAAATAATTTCATGTTAATGCAGTAAAACATGTTAAGGAGTGAAGACTCTTAACAATAAAATAAAGCAATAAAAATGTTARATTTGAGGGTGAAGATGAGATAATGTCCACTTGAATTAAAATCATTGAGAAAGGGGTAGGAAAAATATTTATAGGGMTGCAACTATTATGAATCTGTTGGTGTGGATTAGAGCTGGAAAATAATGCCTACAAATATGGGGGAAAATAAAGCTAAAGATGAGATTTTGCTGATGCTTGCCCATAAAATATCACACAAATCTGCATGATCACACAAAGTTCAATCGGTGTTGCTGGGGATGACATGAATTTGAACATGATAAAGGATAATTTATTTTATGGAACAGATATTGAGCAAGCAAAGGACAAGGATAATTTAGAGGAAATTTTAGTAAGTGATAGGACCTGCGGGTTAAACTGATGATAGAAAATAATCCTAAATATAATGGTTTCAAGCTTTTCTACTTCATGTGAAGTTTCAAGACAGAAGAACGTGAAGGATCTGTAACTGCAGTCCAGTGTTTCAGAAAGGCAAACTCAGAAATAAWAAWAAAAAAAACTTTAGTGAGTACTGGAAGAAGAATTCAGATAAGACAGATGCTACTTTATGTAAAAAACCCAAATTTTATTGAATTTTTACAGTGGAGGAGAAGGGGAGAAACAAAATAGCYCACCTAAACTGGAATGAAAAAGAATTCCCAGAAGGTAAAAGCCTTAAGCAAGTTGTTACGAGTAAGCACAAAACCTAAAGAGGATGAAAAAGAGATATTGATTAGCAAGAAGAAATCTGCATCAAAAATTAGAAGGCATAAAACCAAACTGAGAATGGTCAGAAACCTTATTAAATCAAAACTTGCACAGAAACCTGAAATAGAGTAAAAACTTCTTAAGCAATGTAACTAAAATGAGAACTTAAGAAGTGGAATGGTTGATAAACGATGGGGTGGACATTAAGAATAAAGTAGGCCAAGACTAAATAGGTACCAGAAAAGTTGCCTCTGTTTCCGGTAGGAATACATGTAAATTTTGATATCTAGTGAAAGTAGGAATAGGGTAAGAGAAACCACATCCTCAGTGTATCACATATGGCACAAGCATTTGGTCCAGTGGTTTTATGTCCTAAAATACTGAAAGGATTAGCTCCTTTGTAATACACATAGCCCTGATTTAAGGGTATAAGGTAAATGAGTCTGGACAGAATTTTTAGACAAAATTAGAGGTTTTTYTGAGAAACAGATGTGTTGAGATACATATATGTGCAAATATATGTATACATGTATATACTATGCAAATATTTTACAATGGTAGCCTTATTTTCTATATTTTAACGTCAGTATTTCTGAAGTCAGTTCATGTGTATCTATATACTGCTTTCTTTAGGTCTAAGCTAGTCAGAAATAGTGTGAAATTGAATAATGCRTTCTACAAACTCATGAATTAAAACTTTTGCTATAAACTGGATAGATCCAAGTCTWTAAAAAATTCCAGAAATTTAAAGCTAGTAGTCAATCAGGAAGGGGTTATAGGTTGCTATTATAAATTAAGTATTTATATAAAGGGAAAAGAAAAATGTGATTGTTTCATATATTAGGCAGGATGTCGTAATAGGTAAGAAGGCAGTATTAGTATAGTGAAAGATGTACTTTTTTCATGAGTTCCTGGTGTATTRTGCATGGTTCTAGTCATACATCCAAAGAAGATACTAAAATGAAGCCTAAAGATCAGGAARAAGCTATAGTAATTAGGGCATGGAAAATGTGTCTACAGAAGAGAGACTAAAAAAAAGAAAAAAACAAGAATGGAATACATAGCCAAATAGATATTGAAAGGACATATGAGTGCTTACAAATGCATTTTTAATTAAATACTAAAAACCCCMAAAACAACAAAAACCCAAACCAGAAAGTATTTGAACTGAAGAGGAATGYTGGCGTGCCATCAAATGCTTATATATTGATTATAAAACCTAGGAAAGGGAAGAAGTTTACTGACTGASACTGGAAAGGTCTTCCAAATAGGTAAGCAGGCCAACAAAGTTTTTTTTAAAATAGAACTTGAAAATAAAAACCTGTGTAATTTAATGGGACAGTTCTTGTTAGAAAATGGACATTTGTGGTGAGTTGGAAAGGAAAGAGCTTTTTGAAGAAGTTGGAATATGTTTTTTCTACACTTATACTGTATCTCTTCTCTGCCTGAGGGCTTACTGCAGGCTCTCAGGTTAGGTAGGATGTTTTCTCCCTTTATTGTATAATTTAGATTCTGAGTTATGTTAATTTCTTTCTTTCTTTTGTTCTGCCTTGTATAGTGGGACATGCTGTAACTCCTAGAACATTCTGCAAAGAATTTCTAACATATTTCCTCCTATTGAGGGGGTCTCCACAGACCATTGGCAGTGCCCTTTTTTCTCTTCTTCTTCCCTTTTTTCTTCTTCCCCAAGGAAGATTTGAGGTTTGACTTTTGTTCTTTACTGCAAATTAAAGGTTTTGAGGCAGTGGGAAGTACCATCTAGACTAAAAGTTCTGTAGATCTTCCTTGTTTGTTTTAAACTAAATATTTAGTATAGAGTAACTCTCAGCTGTGGGGATGTAGAAATATAGATAGTCCCTTTCAGCAATATGCTTCTATTACTACTTATGAAAATCAAATTCAATTCGGTTCCATTATCTCCAAAATGCTAACTAAATTTTCAGCATTTTCAGTAGGCCATGGCATGGATTAAGTGGCAAACTGCAAAAAATCTCTCTGAAATTTCCTAAACCGTTCTGTCATTATACATTAGTTCTGACTTTTCATTTCTCTTATCTCCTTGCTGTACTTTGGATTATCAAATAATTAAAATTATTTCATGTAAAATATGTCTAATGTAAGGTACCTAATCTATCTGTAATAACTGAAATAAAAGGATTCTGGTTTCTTCTGGATCTGAACATTTCCTCTGGGATAGCTTGTTAGTTTTTCTGGTGGAAGTTGTAGAGTAGGAAAAGAGGTTTATTAATATCCTTGCATACAGGAGTAACCTTAAGGTACAAATCTATCAGGCTATTCTTTTCTTTCTGCTATAATTTTATTACACTAAGCAAAACAGATTAAACTGGAGAAACTCTGAGGACTACCAGGGTTCTTTTGCCTTAATGGTTAAAACACTCAATAAAAGAAGCAGGCTTAAAATTTCTACACCACATTAGTTGGCAGAAATTTGAATATGATCAGTATGCTATCCCTCAAACGCAGTGACTGACCTGTCTCATCCTTGTTCACTTTGGGGAAGTTAAGCATCCCATGAGAATTTCTAATGAACAGTTCCTCACAAGTGACAAAAGCAGGGGAAGTCAGAAATTGAAMATTGGAGATTATGTATAAATTAGACTTCCAAGTGATTCAGCAGTAACAAACAGCACTAATGTAATTTCAAATGTCTTTGAAAAAGATTGCTGCAAGAAATACAGCAAGAAATGTTGATCCTTGAGGCACATGAATGTACCCAACAAGAACTTTGGTGATCTCAATGGTTTCTGAATACTGGATCTAGGCTCTGAAATGATAGGTAAGAAAAAAAAAAAATATATATATATACATACACATATATATGTATATATTTTTATATATATACACATTTTTATATACATTTATATATACATATATAAATTTGTAAAGCTCACCCTGTAAAGCTTTAAGTGGATGCAGGTGCTTAGCTTTATGTTTTGCCATTTACATAATTTTTTGGAATCTATTTGAACACACAGTAATTAATACAATAAAAAGATAAATCCTTAATCTGACTTTTTCAAGAAAACAAAGCTACTCCTATGCATTTCTACATAATGTGTTTTAACACATATTTACAAAATACAACCATAATCCATGTGTCAGTTTCACATATTTATGTACAYACATTCACAGGCTGATTCTTAGCAGCTTTGTCCTAACTTAAAATAAATATGAAAATTTATTTACAAATGGTAATCAAAAATCAATCTATTATTTTAGGATTCTACCCAAGAGGCACTGTAACTGTGTTACGATGATTAAGGGAAAGTGAGAATTATTTTGTTTTGATTAAATATATATATATATTAAAGAAAAGTGAGGAATATTTTGTTTTGTTTTGTCTTTTGAAGTAAGTAGACTCGCTCCAGTAAAAATGCAAAAGCCTCATAGTGAACTGAATTTGCATGTTTTGGCTACTTGGCGTGACCTGAATTTCATACCACTGGTGGCTCCTCCAGGTCCTCCTTGAGGGGATTTTTCATCAGTTTCTGCCACTAGGTGTCCCTATGTGTGTGCGGGAAAATCCGCACTTAAGTTGATGGAAACATTCGCTTAAGGAGGAGGAGATATTGTGCGGGAGGAGTAGAAAAGATGATAGTAAACCTCCTTCATGATTGTGTGTTCTGTTTGACAACTGTCTTGCATATAACTGAAGAGAAAATATGAATGGATTGATGATTGTGCAGTTATATTTCAGAACAAACCTTTTTAAAAAGAAAAATTGATAATAATGTGCTCTTGGATATTATATAGTCTTCTTCATGTTACATAGGGTTTTTTTAATATTATGTATTTATATATATATATATAAATCTGAAAAAGTCGTCTGAAAWTATTTCAGTCTGCTTTATGTTTGGTAAATTTATTATAATTTTAAAATGATTCATACCATTTGGTATAAAAATGGATTTTCACATAGTAAGCACAATTAATTATGTAAGTCAAAGAATGATGAAGAAATGTGTACTGTGATTAGCTTCTCTAGAACATCTTGATAAATGAGATCCTTCAAGAATTAAGGGCCTTTGATGGATTGTACAGCCCTCTAACCCTTACAATTAATGTTTAAATAGATCGCTAGTAATGGAAAATAATGTAGTTTAGACCCCAATTCTTTTGATAATCAAGTGGCTATTAAATGTTATGCAAACATTCTTCTAGTGGGTTAGTTGATAATCAAAGTCAGCAGCTATTATGACATGAAAGCTTTAAAAATTATTATTATTTTTGTCTATTAATAATAGTAAAAAAAAAAACACAATAAAAGTAAAAATTAAGAGTTTTTTTCTTTCAGTTATAATAAATAGAATACTTGAACAGACACCTCAGAGTATTAAATAATCATTTTCTCTGACATCAAAAGGCTGCATGTACAATGAGAGCAGGATTATACTGATTTTGTCCAGAAAACAGAGTTGATGAGTAGTGTGTTCTCTCTTTTTAAATACAGACCTTTACGTAAAAGACAAGCAAGCAAACAAACAAGCTTTCATCCTTCCCAGTACCATTCAATACATGACTAGAGAAAAGCTACTTTTGTGAACCCAAAATTCCAAGCTTACTTCTTTTGAACTTGTAGAGAACAAAAGCTCTTTTTTGGAGATGTCAGCACTGTTAAATAGTTTACTTCTGGACTTCTATATCACACATAGTCTAAGAATTTGGAATTACAGAAAGAGGTTTTATTTTAAAGGCTCTTACTACTATCAGCATAATTTTGTTGCAATATCTCTACTTGTTTTAAGGAGTCATGATCTTGGTTTAATATTTGAGCCCATAGTCTTCTAATACAGAGTGAGAGAGTTGCAAGTCCACTGCACTGAAAACTTATGCCTTGGTGAATACATTAATGAATCATAGCTTACTGTTCTTCATTAACCTTGTGTACTTCAACACCAGTATGATAATCTGGTATTTGTTTTGTATTTCCGCTCGTCTATTTTAAATTAAGTTAAATTTAAGTGTATCTCCTCAGTTGACAAGACTGAGTATTGACAGACCAAAAAAGCTATGAGACAAATTTATTAAAAAAAAATTAAAACCTGTCTTTAAAGATACTGTGGTGGGTTCCCATAATTATTRTACCACAGGCTGGGATTAGGCTATTTTGAGTATCTATCGCTTACAACTTTTTACCGTAGGCAATAGAAGGAGATAGAACTCATGCTTTATAATTCAATATGAAGAAATAGAACATGAGATTTGTGAGCAAGGGATATTAAACATTATTGTAGACAAGTGGAAAACACCAATAAGAATCTGTGTTTTGTAATCACTGAAATAACTGAGTAATGCAAGTGTTTTATTAGTTTACCAGTGAAGCTATGAGTTTCAGTGAAAAATGGTAGTGATATATGTCATAAAACTTCTATGTTGTGTATACTCCCTACATAAAGCATAAAGATATTTTACCAGACACTAAAGATACATTATATTGAATAAAAAAGAAAACAAAGTTGTCATAGCTATATGATACACCTTAGTTAAGAATATCAAAATGCCCTGCAAGCATTGTTTATCTAATACAAGCTGTACAAGTTATAATACACCAAGAACCTTCTCATCCCCTTTGGTAAAGATCAGTGCAGAGTTAGAATCTTCAGAGGAAAAAGTTCTGAAGAGCAGTTTATCTCTGCATAGAGGTGATGTGAAAGTTATATCTTAGTGTAATTTCAGCTCTAGATTTCTATACATATCCCTGTGGAACATAAACTTCCTACAAAACTTAAGTAGAAAGCCACATGGGATTTTACTGTGTTTATTGCTCTTATGGTGGTATCCAGTAGCTGCAAATGGCATTCTCCACTAGACATATCTGATCAGGTAGCGTCRAGACATGGTACTGTTCTGTAACCTGTGATTTAAAGAAAATATTTTGGAGTGAGAATGTCAGTCTTTTTGACATCCAGTGGTAACTGAATAGTGGGAAATTACTTAACTGCACTTGGCTACCTGTAACTTTGAAGCTACTGTAGAAAAAGCAGATGAAAGAAAGGTGAAAGGCAATATTATCCCCAGTCTTTTATTTCAGGAGTGGAAGGAAAATGAGATCAGTTAACTGAAATGTTGCATATGGAATGTCAAATACCTTATTAAATTAATTATTTTCTCAGAGCTTCCTTTCCAGTATCTCGTCCATAATATGAATCAKACTCATAATATAGTAAAGTGTTGGAAATGTTTGATGTCCTTTTATGTCTTGCTTCAATCCCTTTTTTTTTTAATGCAGATTTATTGCTGAAAATTGTGGCAACAGAGAATTTTAGCAAATGAGAATATCAGTGCCTAAATCATGAAGTCTACCATGCCTAGGATGAACTTTAGCCTTTGAAGTCTATATAGGCTCTGCAAGCTTCAAGATTTGTTAAGAAACTGTCTACATTTACAAAATGTTACCTACTTCTGAAATGCATCTATGCAGTAGTAAATTAAATTAAATTAAATTAAATTAAATTAAATTAAATTAAATTAAATTAAATTAAATTAAATTAAATTGAATTAAATTAAATTAAATCATTCTTTCCACTGGAACAATTTCCCAACTATTTTTGGAAAAGCAAGAAATATTTTAATAGCTTTTTGAAGGCAGATGAGTACCATGTTTTGAAATAATCTTACCAGGCAACCATGCATGGTGTCTAAATCAGGGCCAATTCATCTCAAATACTGTCCTGCAGATAGTGATGTGAGATGAGCATCTCTCAAGGGTTATTCTAATTRCCTGAAGTCTTCTCTAAATACGTGTCCCTCTCTACCTACCAAGGGGATGCAATCCATTTAGCTTAGTGCCTGTTACCTAAAATCACRTGGGCTTAATACAGACTTGGCGAATGGTCAGTCAATGTATAAAACTGGAGATGCCTGAATATAACTGTAAAGAGATAAAAACRTATTTAAACTTTATGTCATCTGTAGTCTTACTGACACAGATGAGGCTTTCTGGGAAATATAGTGCTGCTAATCATGAGGTGGATATTGTGTCAAAATTCAGACTTGCATTAGCAAGTTTATTTTAAAACTTAATATAACAGGAAAAAATCCTAAGTTCTTTCAAAAATTGTTGTTAGCAAGTGCTCATGAAAATTTCTGTACAACCAACTTCAGTTATCTGGTTATATCTGTAGAAACATATATTTCCTGTTTGTTTTTCTGTTAGATTGATATGCTTGAATATATGGATTATTAAACAGCTGTCAGGATTGATGTGATAGCAGACCTCTGTATCAGAAAGGGTTTTTTGTCTTATTTCCTTTTTTGCTGTTACACATTGATTAAAATCTCATGTAGATGCCATAATAGCAAATCAATTTCCTTGCTTTGYACTTACATTTTCTTATAATAGAAATTCCCATTTAGTTGAAAAATTAATGAAATGAGGAAATTAAGTTTGTATTTTATTTACTTTCATTACATATTCCTTTGTTCTTAATAATATTTTTAACCAGCTTTTTTTTTTTTTTTTTTTTTTNTTTTTTTTTTTTTTTTTTTGCATACACTTAATAGAGCTCAGTGGTTAACCTTCACATCCAAGATGAAATGGAATAAGTGTCTTTGTTATGATGAAGGAAAAGTATTAAAAAAATACAGAAAAATGTTGTCATCCCTTGCCGGTGAAATTTGCAGATGTGRCAGGATATTCAGAACAATAACTTCATGTGATTTATCAGTACTGACTGCTGACTGCCACAGTTTAATTTGCTACACTAACACCCAAAATGCTACTGTAAAACATAGACCTTTTGTTTTGCATTCCTCCTTTTGGCAGAAACTGATTTAATTGACTTGTCTGTCCCATGTGTTATCTTCACTCCAAATTCCTATCTGAAAGAATGTAGGACAATTGTGARAAACCTTCTGACCTTTCTCGATATGACAAGTATATAACCTCTAGCCATTCAACACATATACTGCTGCTTACAGCATACTTTCTCAAATAAAGACGGTATTTCTGAATATATAATATATTACTTATGTAGAATAAAAAGTAATGAATCTTCTCACTTTGCAAAAAAACCCCCACCTATTATCCAAATTATTTTATCATTTTTTAATATATAATTTARTTTTTCTTTTTTGCAAGTAGGAATAAGATTTGCATGTCAGAAATATACCCTTATATATTATCCTGTGTAAGAAATAGCTCTGATAATGCCATACAGTTTTTCTTCACACCTGAAAAAACTTATTTATTGACTTGAACACTTGCCTTGAATACTCTTCCACTAAAGATAGGGTTCTTTCAATTGTTTTCATGAATGAAACTGTTAATTCAAGCTGCTAGTTTACATACTGTCAAAGCTTTCAAGAGTTTGCTTAAAGATCTGACATGTATGTTAGATAAATTAGCATGATTAGAAAATGCATCACATGGTGTTTATTGTTGTCATTATCATTTATTCCTTTTTTTTTAACATAACTTCCAGTAGAAGTTTGTTGATAACAACAGATTCAAAAATTAGAGTTTCAGTGAACTCATATATTRAATAATATATTGASAGAAACTTKTGGATAAGTTCAGGGAMTTGCATGGTTAAAGGGGGCTGAGGTGGACTTCAGATATCTCGGAATATAAATGAAGACAGTTCCTCTCAGAAGAGCCTTCTGTGATGCCTAATTCTGAAGAGGCAAGAAAATATTCCTGTGGGAAATGARCTGTTCTTACTGGAAAAATTCAAGCACAGCAAGTAGGTACTGGAGCATAATTTAAAGGAGGCTTATCTGCTCTAGGCTGTCCCTGTACTTAATGGTAAACTGGTGTTAAAAGCCTCCTTAAGATCTGAATCATGCTCTCAAGAAAGCTATTTCTTTCAGTTGTCTATGTCCCTTTATCCCTCTGGGAAAGTAAGTATCTAAAATAATTTACAGGCTCATTTAGGGGTTGAAAACTAGATGGGAAATTGYCAGGTTCAGGAATCTATTTTTGGTTATGCCAGAACTCACTAAAAATGAGTAAGCATCCATGCTGCTAACCTCAGTTCTSGAAATTAAGAGAAACAGCTTACATGAAAGTTCTGCACTATTATGTTATGTTCTTTAAAGGTTAGTAATAAAAAAATTGAGTTGGAGATTGTGTCTGTGGGAATTCTAATCATAAACCAGATGAATTAACAACTCTGAGGGACAAAAGACTCTGACACAGACAAAAATTATGTTTGACTGAGTCAGTCTGCTAAAAGGATTTTTTTTTCTTAACCCACATCAAAATATTCCATGTTATATGAAATATAACTCAGAGCAAGCCTGTTTAAGAGTTAATTAGCCTTACATTGCTCCTTCACATCTCCCAAAGGAAGTACAATACACATGAGAAATTCACATTTGGTTGCTGAGAAGGTGTATGTCTTAAATGCAGCTCTTGACTTCCAATCACTTCATTGCTCTGCTGAGATCTTTCCCAGTGCTGTTTTTGACCTACTAACTTTTCTGCAGTCAATTTCTTTTTGGAGCATGGAGAATCAGAAACTGTCTCATGTCAAATATTTAACTCTTTAGTGTGAGTGACTTGCCATATGTTCATGTATTATCTACAGTCTAAAATGTACCACAGAAAGATCTTGTATTTTCTTGTCGTGTCCTTCAACATATACAGTCCAACCAGGAAGTGATAGACAATATGATGCTTATACCAATTCAGAGAGTGAGGAATATCTCCTTTTGACAGCCTTAAAGTTATGACTCAATACACCCAACTTGTCCTGATCTCATCCCTTTACATTTTAACCAGACAATGGCACTTACTCGAGGGTGGAATCACCTAATGTAAGGTTAGCTTTATGCTTTTTATCAGTTATAAAACTGATTCTTGAAAAGCATTTAAAAACAACTGCTATAAAAAGCCAATGACTTTAATAATGGCCCACAGCATATTCAGTCTAAATTCTTTAAATTTATACTTTGGCCTGGAGCATTGTAGCTTTTTTTTTTGCTTTTTTTTTTTTTTTTTAGCTTACAATATTCTGAAAACTGCTGACAAGAATTTTACTTTGTTTCTTCTTGTTATTCTGTTGTTGCTAGTTTGTCAATTATGGCATTCTGGTTTCTTCATCTAATAATCATCTAATAAGACCTGATTCTGTCATAAATAATATATTTATTTTATTAAATAAAACATATTTTCTATGTTTATGTAGCAGAATTTCGCAGAGAGCGAGGGCATTTATATTTATATTTGGATTGAGTTTTGAGCTACCCCAGCCTGGGCCCCAGATTCAGGCCTGTGAAGCCTATGGTGCAGTTAGAAATTATGTTAAGGTATTAGTGTAGGACAGTGATTTTTCTAGGTATTAATAGGTATAGTTTGTAGTGTGAACACTTTAGCCACCTTAAGAATGAGATAAACAATGTCTGTTTGCATTTTTCCTTGTGCTGTATACCAATGAGAAAATACCTGTAATTGTAAACTACATTGAAGTGTATATAACCTGCCATTTTAGGCAGAATAAATGGAGAATGTATGATTAACCATATTGGCTGGATCTGCGTTGCTCTGTCCAGCTTCCCGTTTTAAGGGGTTCTCTGCAACATGCTTAAGTTAATATCTTGGGGTTTATCTGTTTTTAATTTATGTTTGTTTTTCTCCAACTCTGTGCTCCTGAGTTCCTCTGTAATTTGATACTAAATTACTGGGTTTACAGGTCATTAAAAWCGGAGTATTTGGCTAATCTGTCACATATGTCTCATTCAAGGAATCGGCCAGGGAGAGTATACCACTCACATCATTCTAGTTTGGTGTAAAGTGTGGTGAGACTACTCTTTTCGTACAGAAGTTCAGTGATAAGAAAYTATGACCTAGGAACTTKATGACATGATTTTAAYTGTCCCTTCAAATTGACGGGTTTCRAAATCACACTTYTTCTTACTCARCACTGTGTGKAGYGGGCTAGGCTTTTATATTCTGTAAAGCCAGTTAGGAATCTAAACATTGAATAGTTTTCCTCTCTTTCATTTGGCTTCTTTCCATTTATAGTAGTCAGTTAAAAATCTTTTGAATTATCTGAGTAGCCCTAACCCAGAATTCCACTCCAGAAATGCCTTTTCACTCTGAGTGTTTGCAGCATTCAATTTGGTTATATAGTAGTTCCACATGACCTATTCAAACTCTAAACAGGGTTACAGCAGGGTYACTTTTTCAGTGATATAAATTAACAATATACAAAGAGCTGTATGAAGTTGTGATGCTTGGCATAGTGTTACGAATGTTGGACAGATTCTTCACAGACTGACAACACTGATCAAAAAAGTTATAATTTCCTTTGGTGACCTTTTTACCAAAGATGTGARATTACTCAATAACTGAAGGTAAATGCTTGCAGTTATATCTTCAGGTTAAAAAATACATTTTTAAAGAAAACAGAGTTTGCTAAGATCTGAAAAAGATAGTTTTGCAATCAAGAGGAAAATATTCTTTAGTTCTATCAGAATAGAGAGTGCAGATATTATTTCCTTTCCTTCCATTCCACATTCCTATCTCATATTTTCAGTTGAGAATAAGTGATCATAATTATCAGACTCTTGAATATTCTCATGTAAATAGGAACCAGTTCCAGAGGCTCTGAAGATTAATGGGAGATGAACTTTGAGATCCAGATGAATTCTACTGTGTGGCATTATATGTTTCCAGCTGATCACTTGTTATGCAAGCTGCTCACCATTAAAATGTCAGGATTTGTAAATGCACCAGACTTTAATTGCCAAAACTTTTAACTGAATAAGACTTAAAGATTCTGTTTCACAGCATGAAATTTGCTACTTCTCTGGAATTAACTTTGTGATGAGGATAATTTAGATTTTTAAAATCAGCCAGTAATTACATACTGAAAAAAATCCGAATACATTCTAAAATACCTATTGTATAGTGAAAAATACTAAAAAAATGGTATTTCCTTAATAAATTGTACTAAAGCAGGACAATTTTAATTCTTAAATGTATTTTTTATGTGGTATACCCTTCTATTATATTTCAATTTTTTCTGTATTGCAGATACAAGATAGTACCAATACAAGGGCAAATACACAGACTTGCATTTGCTTCATATAGCCTATGGTCACATCATATTTCAAAGGCATTATTGTGTCTGTTCCTCTCAAAGATTTTTGGGGTCAGCCTGACCCTTGAATAAGGCTCTTCTCCACAGAAAATCGATAGCTTTGTGATAAGAGAAGATACTTGCAGCATCAGTTCAAGACAAACATCAAGAGGGTGTTTTTGCAGATGGCAGAGTGTGAATGAAATTCCTAGAGGTGTAACTCTTCTATATGGATATATTTATATCTGTGCACGTGTATGTATAGGAGAGCATATAAATATATATCTCCTATGTATGTCTCTCCTAGATTGTACCTACAAGTATAACTTTTGGGGGGTGGGGCAAGTGACTGCCCTGCTACCCAGTAGTAATGCATTATTTCTCATTCATCTGCCTTCTTTAAGCTACTGCACAACTAGAGAGGAAAAACGATCATACAGTTCCCAAGACACAGTTAGCAGCATTTACTCTTTGCCTACAAGCAGGCTATGTGAATATAAGGGTAATTTCTCTACACTCCCCATACCAATTTTACCCCAGAACAGTAAAGAAGAACCTGCTTTTCTAGATGATATTTTTGCACATGCTTGAAATGTGTCATTTCCATGATAAATAAAATAAAATCGTTTTTCATTGCCATGAAAAAATAAATCAAGAAAATGATCAATAGGCTTCTTAAACTGAAAGGTTGTGGGGTTAAAAAAGGAAAATTAAAGATAAATTTTCAAATTACATTCATTATCAAGAATACTGTTGAAATCTCACAAATTTTAATGGAAATTGAGTTAACACTGATTGAAAAGATACTGTTGAAGCAAATCCTGTTTCATCTGTATTGATCATGCTGTTAAATGAATTTTCGTTTCTACCATCTTTCAACATTTKGAGTTATTTTTCTGATGGAGTGCCTGAATCCTTGAAACCACGGTTACGGTTTACATTAAGTCAGTAGCAGCCTGTTGTCACGTGTTTTGCCCCTGCATTTCTATGGTACTCCTTCTGCCTACTGATGTTTGCTAGTTTTAAGTGTACAGGAAGTGCAAAACAGACAACTTGCAGTCCTGATATGGGGAAAGAAAAATAGAGCATCAGCAGATTTTACACACGTTCAGATGTGTCTAGTCTGCCATGCCGTCTCCTAGCATGCAATTGGAGCATTTTTCAGCCACACAAGAGTAGCTGTTTTGGAGCTCTTCCAGAAGCTCTGCTTTGAGTCAAAGAGAGAAGTCTACATTTACAAAGAACCATTCACAGCTGTCAGAAGTTAGTCGTCCGTGGGACTCAAAGTACAGCTGCAGTTTTTCCAGAATACTGACAACTTCTGTGGCAACCAGTGTCTTTCACTAGTACTGGGATTTCTGAAGCTTTATCAAAAARAATTGTCAATGCCCTATGCCTGTATATTCCTTTTCTGTGATTTCGTTTTGCTTTTATTGTTTTGTGTTCCATGACTTACTGAATTATTTTTCYAAAGTTAGGAAGTTATAAGATATGAACTTTTGAAATTATATGCTCATTATCTCCAGGGGTTTGGGTTTTTAAGCTTCCAGAATGAACAGAAAACATTAAAATCTGTGGTTTTGTTTTTCTGAAACATGTAGAATTGTATTTGTATCCTTTTTGAAGTAACAGCAGCAATATTTAAACCAAATAGCAGTCATGGGAATGTATCCTCCAAATTTTGCTGCAGTCAGAAGTATATCCTCCTCTTTGTACTTCTGTAAGGATGGYATCTACAGCTCCATTTCTCCTGCAGACACCCTTAAGTGTTCCTCATTTTCAGTTCATATTGAATATTCAGAGAAACAAACATATTGTGATTTAATGCAGTATAAAATACTTTTCTCAGAAATGCAATAGCCAGAAACAAAATGTTTGAGTTATACAACATTTTTCTGAATTATTTTTMTAATCCCCTTCTCTCTTTTTCTCCTTAAAAATTTGCATAATTATAGCAAGGAAATGAAAAGCATTTGCAAACAGAAACCATACGTTCTTATTTCTCCCATGAAGTACATAGTACACATTGGAATAAGATAAAGCAGTATAGGGTAAGCACTAATTTTTTTTTTAATTATATCACAGAATGTAATCTTTAAGAATATTTCAAATATGAAAACATAGAAAAAAAACCAAACAAACAAAACAACAAACTTACAACAAAGCCAGAGATTAAATCACAGATTCTTGACATAGGTCAAAAATTAAAATCAGGATAGAGTTTATGGCATGCATTTTCCATTTTCAACATTCTATTTTTGCTAACTTGTTGTTTTTTGGGGGTTTCTGKTTTTTGGGGTTTTTTTAATATGATTATTATTTTCTTTCTGCTTATGAGTAAATCTCATTGTTCTCGAGCTTTCATTTTATATCTGAAAATTTTAGATGTCATTGCAGAGGGAGCTTACAAACCTAGCCAAGGAACCTTGCCGCAACTCTTATTTTTTACTTTGTGTTACTTGGAAATAGAAAGCATTTGCCAGTTCATCCAGGGAATCACTGATATAAAGAAGGGGAGTAAAAAGGGGGATGACATTTTAAGAATCATGACTTCTCTTTTTTGTGTTATTCCTGACCCTGATCCACCTCACTTGGGTGTTCCATATCACTTCTAACTTTATTGCCTTATTGAGCTGACCATGTAGTGTAGAAAGGTAAAAGACTCTTGAGGTGCTGCAATGAAAATCCCTCTGCAATCAGGGCTGGGTGTATCCGTCTGTCAAGCTGCTGTCCTGTGTGCAATACAGAAACTGTTGTTCAGTGGGAGCATTTCTAGATATCCAGTTTCTCTGAACACATTGATTTTATCTTTAAAATATCCTGAAGTTCTGTTTGAATTTCCAGGAAAAAAAATAAGAGAAGAAAAAACAACTATATTCATGGAAAAGGAAATGACCAGTAAATGCATGCTGTCAGTAGTCTTGATCTTAAAAAGCCTTTTTTTTTTGAGATCCTTTTTCTTCTGGTATAATAAGCAGATGCCACAGGCCAGTGATTTCAAATGTCTCTGTGAGTCTGATGCACCAGATTTCTTCAGGAAGAATATCTTTTGGATTTGAATATGTTGCCGTATTTTGAGTAGTGCTGCCTTGCTATATTTAGCTATGCATCAGGATGCCACTCAGTGAAAATTACTTTCCCTCTGTTTTGCCWTTACTTGTTCAGTTATAAAGTAGGTTTGGTGGTTTGATTAGTTTTATACTTTTATTATGCTTTTCCTCTTCAATATTTTTGAAGCCAGATCCAAATCCCATACTTTAATTATTCACCATTATCAAATCTGTCTATCTGTCAAATCAAACATTATAACATATATATAAATGGGTGAAACAACCTCCATGATGTTTAAAGAAATGTTCTAAAAACACCATTGAAAAAGGCCGTGAAAATCAGCATCCAAAGAGAATCAAAAAAGATTTTTTTAAACTTTATTTCAAAAGGCATCTTAGTAAGTATATTTTCTTCGCATCCCTGAAAGATGGAGAGAAAATCCATGCTGACAGATGTGTTTGTAGTTCTACCCTGTGGAGCCCAAGACAATCTTTAAACCAAATAGCACATTATTACTGTATTGCCATCATGTTGCCACAGGTTTCTAAGCAGMCTTCTTGAGGCATTCACTTCCTAAGCCATTGGGAGCTCTTTGTCTCATAAAATTTGACATGCCCATTTTGGGTAGAAAAGTACTCAAATGGAGTCACCTTTCATCATCTCAGGACATGCAAGTTGTCAAGAGACTTGGCTTCCAAAGGGGTTATGAAAGAACAGATATTTTTCATTGAAATATAGAATTTGGATTCTATATTTCACTTTGGCCACTGTTTATGCAATAAAAGTGAAATGCTCAGGAAAAGAAACTAAATCTTTATGTGTTTTGCTGTTTCTCTGTGAAACCCACCCTTCTACCTTGTTTTCTAGCACATATAAACTGTTACTCCATTATGGTTAGTAGAAGAAAACCTGATGGTGGAAACATTTTTATTAATGTCTGATTAGTACAGGGAACTTGTTATAATTTTTTAGTCTTTGAGCAATATTTTTATCAAGTTTCAAGAATTAAATTTTATATGCATAAAGCAAAAATATGGAGTTGCACTCTTAAAACAGCCAAGACTTTTAGAATGAATATGATAAGTAGGATGAAAGAGAGAATGAGAAGGAGAAAAAGTGATAAAAACTCATTGGCCAAAACAGAAACATTTTAACACGTGAAGAGAAGCAGAACAAAGCAAAACAACACAGAGGCAAATAATTACCACCTCCTCCTACCAGACTGATGTCCAGCCAATTTCCAAGTAATGCCTGCCTTTGAAAAACTATCCCTGCTTTAGACCTTTCCTCCTTTCTACTCTTTATTGCCTAGCATGGTGTTATATAGTATTGAGTATCCTTTTCATCCATCTGAGTAACCTCCATGGGTGTGTCCCACACCAGCCTCTTGCCCACCCCTAGTCAACTACCTGCAGGGATTCAGAGAGTAAGAAACAGAGATCTCAGTGCTGTGCAGGCTCTGTTCAGCAGGTGAAACAGTTGTGCTATCAACACTGTTTAGATCACTAATCTGAAATGGCACCGTGTGGGCTGCTGTGAAAAAGATTAACTCCACCCTAGACAGGCTCATTTGAATACATCAATTTTTGTTAACATCAAAATTTAACTCCTTGAACTATTTTTGTATAAGGGCTGATTGCAACTACTGTCAAGGACATGACACTGGATTAGATGTATTCTCTTGGGTTGATACTGTATGACAATTGTTAGTTTCCTAACTTACAGTTCCACAGAACTAATTATGGGAAAGTAGTCTGGATGTTTATGTCATAAACGCTATTAAGAAAATAAAATTCCAGGGAAAGAGTAAAAATCAGCTACATTATTCAAAATCAGTTCTAAAACAAAGTTTTTAATTGTCTTCTTTTGAGAGCATGGAGTCATAAAGAGTTTCACCAAAATCTGCATAAGATTTACCAAAGTTGAGGCATAAAAAATGCATTCAGATAATCACGATCAAGGACTGAAATTCGAAAATATTCATCAAAACATATACTCAGAAAGTTTTGTCTTTATTTCAGTATATTCCTTTGGTTAACTGGAAGACAGTGACTTCCAGTAATATATATGGTATGTTTTAGCGAGTATGTCCCTAAACAGATGAACAAATATGTATGAATATATTAATATCTATATATAATCACACACATTTGAGCACCAATATATCACAAAATCACAGCATGGCTGAGGTTGGCAGGAGCCTCAAGAGGTCACCTTGTCTACCTCCTCTGCTCAAGCAGGGCTACCTAGAATAGATAGTCCAAGAAGGTGTTCAGATGGCTTTTGGATATGTCAAAGAGTGGAGATTCTACAACTTCTCTGGGCAACATACCTGTGCCTATAGTATGCATCTGTAATTCTGTTCCAAAGTTTTATCAAACCAAAAACTGGGAACTCTGGAAAACAGCCAAACAAAAGACTGTAAATTGCTTTTAAGTGTAAAATACCTGATTATCTGCACTGGATATAGTTAATAGATACATGTTATGTCTTCAATTTTTATGTCAGTAGGAGGTTGTTCCATCAAATGCTATTTAAATAATTTTGAGAGAGAAAAAATAACATAAAATTAGGGCCTTTTTACTCACCTAGTGTTTGAGTGTCTTTATGTATTGATAAAATCTTGTCTTTTCATGGCTACAAAGAATGTGTGTTATTTTGACTAATCTTTTTTTTAACCAGTCACAAATCCACTTTTATACCCCTTTATCTTTCTGAAGTTAAATATTAAGACTGATTTGTATCTTTTCTTTTGTAATAATACAAGGACACTGTTTAATTAATATGCTATTTATTAATTTTTATAAGTTTATTTGCTATGATCTTGAAAAGCATTTATGAGGACATTTACTTATCCTCCTACTGATCTAATTTTCAGGTCATCTGTTATGATGTGACTAAAGACTAAAATCAATAAATGGTATTTTTCCATTGTGAAATTTAGGCTGATTTTCCAAGTTAGGGGTTTATTTAATGAAAGCACTTTTCAGAAATATTTTATCAGAGTCTACTACTCTCATTCCAATTTTAGTTTTCACATGGCATTTGGAAAGACTTGATTGAGTTAGTGACGATGTTCAAATCATAGAAACATAGATTCATAAAGTAGGTTAAGTTAAAAGGGACCTTTGAGGTCATTTCTTTCAACTCCCCACTCAAAACAGGGCCAGCTTCTAACTATCAGATCTTATCAGTATTTTTGTAAGTGTTGCTCTTGACACAATTATAAAGCGAGTAACTGGGAGTTTATTTATATCTATGAAGGAATTTCTGTTGACTTGACTGTCAATTAGCCTGGAGTCATTGATAAGAAATGTCTTTTGAGTTCATTTGAAAGTCAGCTTGTACTAGTTTTGAATAATTGAGAATTTTATATAGGTGCGCTGAATTTTGCTGGACACCGGGTGCAAACCAGAACTGCTCTATCAATCCTCATCCTCATCAGGACAGGGGAAGAAAAAAAAAATAACAAAAGGCTCCTGTGTCAAGTTAGGGACAGGGAGACTTCTCACTACCAAGATGGGCAAAAGAGACTTGCTTAGGGAAACTTAATTTAATCGTTTACCAATCAAATCAGAGTAGGGTAATGAGAAAGAAAACTAAACCCTAAAATATCTTCCTTCCACCTTCCCCTTCTTGTTGGGCTCAACTTCACCTTTAAATTCTCTACGTCCTCTCCAGCTGCAGCTCAGGGAATAGGGAACAGAGGATTGCAGTTGATTCATCTCGTGTTTTCTCTGTTGCTCCTTCCTCCTCAGTGTCTTCCCCTGCTGCATTGTCCAGTCCCACTCACAGGAGACAGTCCTTCACAAATGTCTCCAACATGTATCCTTCCCCTGAGCAGCAGTTCTTCAGGAATGACTCCAGCATGGCTTCTTTCCATAATGTGCAGTTTTTCAGGACCAGACTGCTCCAGCATAAGTTCCTCACAGGGTCACATGTCCCACCAGGAACCTAGTCCTCTATGGGCTTCCCATAGGATCACAGCCTCCTTCAGGCATCCACCTACTTCAGCATGGGGTCCTTCAGAGACTGCAGGTTCCATAGGAACTCCATGGGTTACAGAGGGACTGGTGCTTTAACATGGTCTTCACCAGGAGGCTGGTTGCGAATCCCTGCTCCAGCATCTCCCCCACCTCCTTCTTTCCTGAGTTTAGCGTCTGCAGAGTTGCTTGTCTCATATATTCTCAGTCCTCTCTCTGACTGCTGTTGCACAGCAGGTTTTATTTTTTTTTTTTTCCTTCATAACTATCACAAAGGTGCTAACCTTTGCAGATGACTAAGCAGTCATCTTTACTGACTGGCTTGGCTTTGGACAGCAGCAAGTCTATCTTGGAGCTGGCTGGCACTGGCTTTATCTGACATGGGGTAAGCTTCTGGCATCTTCACCCCCCTTATTCTCAAAACCTTGTTATACAGACCTCATACAATGCAGAATGTATTCTAAGTACAATATGCAAAGGGCTATGGGACAAATATATTTCTTAGCCTGTAATGCACAACTTCTGTAACACCCAGTTCTACCTTCTCTGAAAATACCTGTACCAGAACTGTAATTAAGTTGAATGAAAGAGGCTTTTATTTCCAGCACTCTCCTTTCTGCACTTTGACAAAAATGCCATTTGTTTTAGGGTTTGTTTAGACAACAGAAAATTGCTTTTCCTGTCTCATGAAGTTCCTGCAATAATTCTCCAGTTCTCCAATATCCAAGTGCGTGAATTCACTTACTGGTGGTAGAGAAGAACAGACAGTTCTTAAATGTAGTTCACTTTATCCTAAAATACATTAGATAAGGTGCTAACACCTTATTTTCCAATGAAGAGAAAACATTCCTCTTTGTATTAACTAGAAATTTAACCAAGGTGGACCATATCACAAAGCCTACATATATACTGAAAACACATAAATTTCACTGAGATGATTCTTATCCAAAGAGTAAACTCCCCATCTTTTTTTGTCTTTATTTTTCTGAAGAATGTCAGGTTTGTGGTCAAAGGCACTGCTGCATTGTAACACCTCCAAGTTCTCTGAATTCTCCATGTTGTAGCAGTGGTATTGACCCTTCTCTTTGTCTTTTGTTGTCAATAGATTTAGTACATCATGCTTTAGCCACATATTTTCACTGCTTATGACATCCATTTGAAGGGTGATATCAAGCTATTCCAGATTCTCTGTTCCTTAATGAGTTCTCAAATAAGGGGTAAATTTTGCATGTGCTAGTTCTTCTTTTTTTACTATGTAAAACCTTTTTCTCTGTTGTAACAATRCAAGTAAATGTTTTTTCTTTGCTTATAAACCTGAAAACCTGAAGGAAAATGTTTATTTTTTATTGTACTCTTTATTTAATTACTTTATGTGTTTATTCTTTTGTAAAGAGCATCTGTTAGGTCTGATAATATCTGATAATATCATATAATATCTATCAAATAGATGCCAGTTTGTAAATTTATTTTCCTCTTTAAAAGAAAAAACCAAAGTTTTTATGTCCCTACTTTTGTGCAATAATTTATTTCCAAGTGACTAATACTTGAAAAAGAACAAAATTATGTCTTTTGGCCTACTTACTCATAAAATTAGCTTGATTTGTGAGAGAAAAAAACATGATCTCAGTCTTAATGATGGAATCCTATTCTTTCAGGGATTGCAGGTTGTAAAATGAACGAGTATACTGAGTAGCCTATTTGGACTAAGACAATATAAAGTAACTAAAGTATAGTTAGCAATTTGTAAAAAATAACATAATGGAAATTAATAGCAATTATTTTGTAAATAATTAAATAGTAAAATACAAACACTGAACAGTTGTTATTCCGTTCTTCAGCCTTAGTAATACTTTACTTGGTTCTATTGCTTTGAAAGTGTTTCATGTAGGAAGGTAAAATGCCTACTATATTTAGCATTTGGTGTTATATTTAAAGTGTGTCCTGAGATTTATTTAACATGTATATATAGAATGTGTTGTGTATGGTTTGTCAATGTTATTTGCCTTGGTGTGTCTTATCTTGACACGATATTGCATGGTCTTGTTTATTTCAGGAACACTGCAAAATATCTAGGCTATCCTTTCAATTTATTCTGAAATCCTTATATAATATCATTCTCATCTATCTTCTTTAACATTTGGTGTGTTGGTAGCACTTTTATTATTCTTAAGCTGTGTTAGTAAGGAACATCCTACAACAAATTTAGCATTTTTAACATCTACTGAATGGAACTCATACTAGTGCCAACACTGAAATTTTCCTCATTTGAAGCCCTATTTAAATAAAATACAAACAAAACCCTGACAATCTAAAAATCTTATCTGTGTGTAAAGTACTGTAGGAATATTTGCGTTCATTTGTATTCATGTATAATTTCAATCAGAGAATTGGCATAAGTTACAGTAGAAGAAGCACTTTGAACAAAAATTACTGTGTTCATAATCAAATAGGTCATCCAAAAAAATTAGCTCAACCATATAGTTATTCCATTAAAAGTATATGAATTATCTGAGGTCAAATCTTTATAGACACAAGAAAATCTGTAGAGGCAGTTGCCAACATATCTTAAGAACTGGAAAGTTGTAGTGAGTTAACACCAATGGACAGCTAATGCTGCTTTCCCACTGCCCCACAGTGGGACTGGGTGACAGCTGGGAGGGTTAAAATGATAGTTAGGATAATGTAACATGGACTATTTTTTGTTGGCATTTGGCAGTAGGGACAGATCTTGAAGTGCAGAATCTGAGCAAAGCTCCTTCACTCTTGATGTCTTTGACATGGAGAATAAAGTAGTTAACAATGTAATGAGTTTTAAATAATGATGATAAAAATAGTAAGAAGAACAACAACAACAACTATGGGTAGTAGCATATTATGTAGCAGAAGTGAAATCTAGCTGGCTTTTGAGAAAAATCAAATAAGCAAAGAAAAAACCCTGGCACCAAAACCAAGCCAAACAAAACAGAAAAATTGATACCGCAATTATGGTCCAAAAGCAAATATCTCTGTTAATAAAAATATTTTTTGTGATAGCATTATGTAATAAAAAAGAATAATTCAATACATTTGTGTTTTTTCTAGACATCACTAGACAATGATGACATGTTTTCATATAACCTTTCTTTGAAGAATAACATCAAACATGTAAGAACAGTGCACATGAGAATGCTATTAAAAAGATTGCTGCTATAAATAGAGAAAATTCTGAGAATAAAGAAAATCAAATACCTGAAACAAAAATTTAAATATTTTAGAATTCTAATTGAGCTTGTATATCTGTAGAATAAAAATTCTTGATTAGTGGAAAACTGCAAAAATTTCAGGATCATAGAAAACAATATTCTTTGCTAAGTAAAATAACAGTCCTTCTTTGTTGCCATGGCAAACACTGGCACTCACCATTATACACTTCTGTATTATCACCAGCTAGCTAGAGAGCTCCTTTCAGGACCTGCATCTGAGACTATTTCTGATGGGGCCTGCTCCCTTATACACTGGATAGTGCCATTGCAAGGGATACAGCTGATAAGGCTGAAACCAGGCTGGAATGATTTCCTTTCCCTAGCCGTCAAGCTGAACAACTGTTTAGCTAGAAATTGGTTTAGCTGAGAAAAAACAAGTCAGATTTATCTGTAGTTTAGTGCTATATTAGGATAAGAGAGTCTCAGATTCTTGTCTTTGGACATGTTTTTTTTTGGTCTTCCATTTAAGTCACGGGGAAACAGCATGAATAACATTTTATGAAGTGACCAGAATTCTGTGGCTTTTACAGGGCCAAGACAAAATGTTAACTAGTCTGATTTCAACCTGAATGTTCCAAGAATCTTTCTTATCATGTATGAAAAACAATTTAAATAGACATGTATAGTCATATAAAAAATAAATCAGTGTAGTCTAGAAAAAATTCTGCTAACATTGTTCAGTTTGTCCATAAAGGACTCTAAAATACACTATTAGAAATATATATATATTTTTTTTCCTGATCCTACTGTATCAACACTGCTGCTTGGTAAACAAGTTTTAATTAAAAATTAAATGTAGGTTGAGCCTGAGGAAAAATATAATTAAAAAATGATTACATCTTTTCTAGATTATTTAAAGAATAATTGGGAGATTCCTTTATGATTCTGTACTTAAGGTAATTATTTGTATCACAGAAAATCAGTGCCAACTGCTCCAGTACATATACTTTATGTTATTTGGCAACCATCCCTCCTACTTTCATAGTGAGAGAGTTCTGAAATTTTGATCCAGCATCACCAGTGTAGATTGAAATTCTTGTAGATTGAAATATACCCTAGTAAATTGAAATCTCACAGATGTGAGACTGTTTTTGAGCCACTAAAAGCTGTGTTTTAATCTATCTAACCTCTATACCCACTATACTTTTTATGTGTTCAGTAATGTCTATTTCATTTTTTATTAATTAAAGATTTCCAAGGTATGTATTAACCAGTGATTCTTATCTCCATCTGTGCTTTCTGAAGAAATTTAATTTTCCCAGAATTAAGCTCAGGAACTTCACAGCAATATCTAATTACTCTGCATTTGTTTCTTTCTGTTGTGTTTTTTTCTTTTTTTCCTGAATTTTTAGACTAAAATTATGCATACAGTACCTTAAAACAATTTATATTTAATTTCAATAGTTTAAATGTAAACTACATAAGATCAAGGCTATACATTATTGCATCTTTTTTCTTCACAATTCTCTTATTTAGAAATTATATTTGAAAAATAATTCAATATGAAACTTATGATCATGATTGATCATGAGGAAGATCTAAATTGGAAAAAAAAATTAAGACAATGTAGGCAGTTTTTCTTAATATCAACAATAATTTTGTAATGCATGCCTCAGTGCAATAGCAAAGGTTTATGTGTTTAGGAGTTTGCATGATTCACATTAATTTTATTGATGTGGGACTGATGGGAAGATGTTAGCTGGTTTATGTTGCATAAATTTGCAGGAGGGATGAGCAGAATCAACAGGTGAAGAATTGACTGCATACCTCATTCCGTTTCCCTGTGCCATTGGGGGGAAAAGGTAGGCGATTGGTAATAAAATTAAGCCTAAGAACAGGGAGGAGGGTGTTTGCAGATTTGGGTTTACTTCTCATTAGCCTACTCTGATTTTGTTGGCAATAAATTAAACTCATTTTCCCAAGCTGAGTCTGTTTTGCCCATTACAGTAATTGATGAGTGATCTTTCCCTGTTCTTGTCTTGACCCACAAATGTTTAATTATCATCTCTCTTCCCTGTCCAGCTCACGAGAGAAGTGATAGGAAGCTTTGGTGGGCACCTAGCATCAAGCCAAGGTCAAACCACCAGACTTCCCCATTTGTTTTCTTGGATAGTCCATCCTGTAGTGAAATTGTCAAGATGTTGACTAAAATAGATTACTAGTTATGACAAGAACTTGTAGGGTTTCCCCCCCCTTTTTTTTTTCTTATTTTAGGAAAGTAGCCCACAGGATTTATAGACCCCGTTGAAATAAATCAATAAAATGATTCAGTAAAAGACTAAGGATTCAATAAAAGACTAAAACATCTTCTAGATGTGGCATTCCTTGACCACCCATATATCCTCTTAATTTTCAATGTGATTTATAGTATGCAAAGAATTCAAGAGAGAGTTAAAAGGCAGTTGATCAATACCATCAATAGTTATATGACCTAATTAAAGTACATCAAAGGACACAGAAATCTGAACTGGGAGAATAATTTGTAATACTTTGTTAATCAAGTAATTCACAGAAGTTAAAGAATTTACCACGTAGACATTTTAATCTGTGGAAACGGATCAAATTCATGGGATAGCCTGAAATTACTTCTGAACAACTCATTTATATTTAAAATTTGCAATCTGCCAACTATACTAGGTAGTGCAGATTGTGTTCCTTGAATTTTCCACTTAGCTAACAAGTTGGCAACAGCTGTATTGTGATCTCAAAATCCTATTCACTGGGTGTGTATGTGGTTCTACAAACTCTTCCTATCAATCTTTATTTACCCAGCGTCAACATTTGCAATCCATTTTTGAGCTCTGTATTGCTAGTGAAGTTCCTTTGTCAAAATATTCAAAGCAAGTGAAAGAAAAACATTGCAAATGCGGTTGGAATTAATTAATTACTTTTTGCATGCACAATTTCACTCTTTCTCATTGTACTTCTTTTTACTGGATGTATTTTATTTCATATGGTCATGTATAATAAATATGAAGACATTCAGCTGTCTTCAGGCAACGTAACAGAACCTCTTTGAAATAAAATCTCCATCTAATTATAAATAGGTATTCTCAAAAATCCTTTTGTTTTAATAGAGCCTATCAGAGATTTTCACATACCAGATAGGATGCCAGATAATTTGTCTATTTTTTAATTACATCCTACATTTTGGCCTAGTGCCTAATCTGAGCTTTTTATGCTCTCTTTTCAGAATTAGCACATGCCAAACACTGATTGCTTCAGTCACTTGTGTCTGTCTTTCATTTCCTTTCAGATTTTAGAAAAGGATCCACATTTCAATGTCATCTCTGAAACCAAGACACATACATATCATTTAGCTTACTGGGTTTTTAGTATTTTATAGTATTTTAACATGTTTAACATTAAAATTAAATATATATGTTCTTAGCATTGTGTATAATGTAGAAATAGTAGAATGAAGGACTAGGTGTGATATTGATGGAGACAATTTGAGCCTTCAGTTTATCCCTCAGTTCTGGCTTTCCTGCTGCAGCACTGATGATATTCATKCTCTCTGAGCAGCAACTCAGCTGCTAACTCATGCCTTGATTTTGTGAGTGCAGTTCAATTAATTAAACGTTTGAAAGGCTCCAGGTTATCTGAGACAACTACATGATGCTTGCATATATGAGATCTGATTTGTAGGACACCCTTGCCTTTCTGGCCAGGAAGAACTATTCCTCAAGTGCAGATGCCTGTGTAAGGCAAATGAAATACAGTTTGTGTAAAAGCTTCTTCATGTGTCCGAAAGTCAGGGACAAGAAAAAAATAGAGAAGAAATTTGTTTCCCTAGTTAAAAGCAAAAAAAAGACACCAACCAACCAACCAACCAACCAACCAACCAACCAACCAACCAACCAACCAACCAACCAACCAGAAGTCCTGGATTGTTGTCCTCCTGTTTTTTCAGTTTTCACAGAAAAGAGGAAGCAGACTGATGGGTGAAGTGTTATGAAGTAAAGGAGTTTCAGTTGTCCTGCCACTCTCTATTTGTATTACAGACATCTTTTCGTTGACTTGTAAGTTGAAGTATAAACTACCTTGTTTTAGTAATGAAATAGAGAATTAAATATAAGGCTCCAAACAAATTCAGTTCAGTTTAGTTGTACCAGCTACTGAAAGTGCATAGCATGAGCATTTTTTTTTCCATGATGCCATTTTGCAGTTTTGGTGGAAATAATCACACAAAATTACATTTGCAATATTCAGCAGTGAAAGTACCTACCAGAGTTGTGAGACATTGCTCGTTGATCTATAAATTATATGTCTGCTTTTCACTGAAGAATGCTGTAGTCATGGTTTGAGGAGAGAAAATTTCCATGTAAGAATGTAAGATCCCTTTACAAATCCCTCCTTATGAGACTATTGGGCTGCTCTCATGGAAGAACTCAGAGGTYCTCTGCTTCTATTATGCAAATCTCAGAGGAGTTTTACAGAACCTGGTCTGCATGAAGACTTAGTTTCCAAGTTGGCTTTTGAACCATTTTTTCTCAGTCTCTTGGTTACTTTGCAACTGTATTATTAGCAGCTGCCTAACCAGAACTTATCCGAGAGTTTTACATTATATTTTCTGTAGAATTCCAATAGTGCAAGTCCATTAAAAAACTCTAAATAAATTCTATATCACCACAGTGCCTATAGAGATTAAAGGTAAGCACAAAGACTTGGAGCCCAAGAAAGGGAAGAACAGATTGTGGCATAGGGAGCAAATCAATAGATTTTTAATAAGGCATACATTTTTTAATATTGTAACTTGTTACTTAATCTAAAATTAACAATATAAAACTTCTGCCTGAAACAACTCCTAGAAGAAACAATTAAAAAAAGAAGAAGAAGAAAATTGTAGTTCAAATGCTGAATAATATATTACAAATCAGGCTATGGATATTCATTTTGATGCATACTGTTATTACAATTTAGTGATGTGGTGCGTTTGCAAACATAATTTCATCATTGTAAATATAATTTCATAATGTGATTTAGTATATCGTAAGTATAATTTAGTAATTTAGATATGTACCATAATTTATCCGTCATAAAATATGCAATGATACTGGATTATAATGACAGAAATTAAAAGAAACAAGGAAAAAAGAACCTGCTATTGATTATTGAATCCCAGCTATTCAGCTGTGCAGAAGCAGAGACTGGAAAAACAGCACACCTGTTTGACCTCGTGGATCTTCAGAAGTTGAAAAAAATAATAATTAAAAAAGAGAGTAAAAAGGTATTTGAACACAGTCATTTATGAATTTTATGAATTTATTGTTGTATATAAAATGCTCCTTTCCTGGTGTTCTTGTTCTTTTGTTATGATGCAATCTAGATCCACAGACTATCCAGCCATATTAAAATTTAGCAAAGTTATAAGAAAACAATAGATTTTAAATTAATTGATGTTCTGAGCAATGAAATCAAGCAAATAAACAAGGAATAACAGTGATTTTAGGAAGAGCAAAGATCTAAAGTTTGGAAGGGATTCATGTTTCCTAAATGGGATATAATGTCCTATCAGGCTTCTCTTAAGAAAGATTAATTCAATTATATTACTCTGTGCAAGGAACAGGGTAAGTATAATTTAATAAAAATATTATTGTTCTTCCTTCCCTTCACCTACTGAACTTAACAAAGGCAATAATATCTAATTTACAAAGTTCAGTCAAACTCACCTTTGCTATTGGGTGGTATTTACGGTCTCTCTCCATGACTCCTGTGCCTGTACAAATGTCACTGATTCCCTAGGGTTGTGGAGTGGTGGAGTGGTTCAGATCACGTATCACATTTTATTGAAACCCTTGCTGGGTAGGAAACAACTGCTTGAATTCACAGTTTCACTTTAATAGCAGCTAAACATTCAGTAATGTTAGTTTATGGTGGGGTTTCCTTGAAAGAGAAATTGCTCAAAAATTGTCTGACACACCATATAGCTCTGTTGGTAAAAAAACCAACAAGGGCCCATCATGCTTTTTTCAAGCAAGAGAGACACAGAAGTATCACAAGCCTAAGCTGACATAGCTCAGCTTTGCACCTGCACTACTCACTGTAAACACTGTCAATCCACTGATGATTTTCAACAGAGATTTATCAATATTTAAAGACTGCATTCACCAGTTAGCCAGCTATACTTCTCTGAATTTAAGTCATCGTAAATTGACATTTCTAATGTTGATTAGTTTAAAAAAATTTGACACAYACCTTTTAGCATAATTTGTTTGCAAAAAGTCAATCTGAATGCGCTGAACAGAGAACCAGCTTTTTAGACGTAACTATCTGACCTATTCTGTTAATGTCACTGAGAGATTGGATCTGCCTATTTTTATATCTCTCCTCTCTTCTGTGCATTTATCCATAAAAGAATGCATAAAATTTAAAATACAGTTATGTTGGAATGTTACCTCTGAAAATGAGAGTAGGTTTGAACTCCAATAAGGTATTTAATTCTTTGAATTACTGGGCTCTGTCATACCAAACTACCTTTCCCCTTCCTTCCATACATCTTAAACCCCACCTCCCACCCCCCAAAAAAGAAACCCCAGATATCCTAATAAATATTTGATGTAAAACAACTGTATTTTGCAGTAATTTCAGCACAGAATTGTTAATTGTTAAWTTTTTTTTTATTTTCAAAATATAACATTTAAAGATACTGTATTCAGATGTTTAAGTGCTAAAGCTGTGCAAGATATGGCATAGATAATATGATGTTTCAAGTACACTAGACAGCAATATAAGCAGTTGCTATAATATAGTTCTGTAGCCAAAGATAGCCTCTCGGTGTACCTAATGAGACTTTAATTAGCTTCATAATCAAGCCTTGTTTTTGATGAAGCTTGTAATATGAATTGAACAGCATGATATTTTTGAAAGAATATGCATAATTTAATTTAATAATTTTCTTTATTAGGGAAATAATAGCCAAAAGTGCATTAGCAACTGGAAACTTCTGTTCTATGATATTTGAATTTCTTTAATTTAGTTGGCATTAATTAATATATGCCATGTTAGTAGCAGCTTTAAATAAAGGATCTGGCTGTTAGAGCTGTCACCTAACTGCACAGACCCACCTTACAAGAGGGAAGGCAGTCACGCCTTTACTACTTTACAGGTACTAAGCTATTCTACKTTTTTGGTCAGTCCTTTTACCTGGTTAGGATGAGGTTGCTTATATCTTACCTTGGCTTTTAGAAGGAACTGAGAAGTTCATGCTGCATTTTCACTAAGTAGGAAAAAATGCTTTTTCACTGAGAGGTTTCTAAGATTGCTCAGGAAGTGAAGTGACAGGAATTTTCCTTTCCATTGATTATAGAGGATAGACATGCGTGTTATTGCTGTATTTTCAGAAGGTAGAAGAATTAAAGTAATACACCATCTCTGGATAATTCTATTTGGAATAATGTTTTAGTTTCAAAGGAAAAAAAAATCATAGCTTCTAATTAAAAACGTTACAAACATCCTGGGTAACCCAAAATGCTATTGTATTGCATATCTATCTGTGCTACAAATTATTATTATTTGTGCCCTATCTGTTAGTGTCTCGTTAAGATGCCGCAGTGCAGCCATGAACAGAACTGTGGGGCTCAGTTGTACAAATGTTTTTAAGGCTAGGGCACTCAAGRCAGAGTCTCTGTTTCCTCATGGCTCTCGCTATTTCCCTTTCATTCTGCAGGGAGAGAAAGCTGAGGCAGTGTGGGTAGAGACTTCCCTTTGTTGTCTCGTTTTTTGTTTTTCTTTTTGTTTTTTGGTTTTGGGGGTTTTTTTTTGTATGTGTGTGTGGGTTGTTGTTGTTGTTGGTTTTTTTAGGGGGTTGCTTCAGGCAGCTTTTTCCAAGGGATTGCATTTTGCAGCCCTGGACTGCTGCGTGGCAAATTCCATGAGTACCAGTCTATKGCACTCCATAAGGTCGCCCCATCCCACCAGCAGCACCCAGTGGAACTGGGAAGGCACAGTCCAAGTCATCCCTGCTGGCTGCCTGCTGCTTCTGCTAGGGACAAGATGAAGTCCCTCCATGTGTTTCAACTGTTGCTTAAATTTCAGCCTCTGGAATGTGCCAGCTGTCTTCGAGCTGCCACTGCTGGAGGTTTTAGAGGGAGGAGGGCTTCCATCATATTTGTCTTTGTCTCCACACACATGGTTGTCTCAGCGGGCGCCATCTTGGGTGAGSGGTTTCTCCGCCATTTTGAGTTTCTCTTTGTTCTTTGTAACTTGTAATTATCACTGTTTTTTTTCTTTCCTGTTGCTAAATAACAGTAAACTGTTATTTTTTTCACTAATATCTACTCATATTTATTTCACATTATTGGTGGAAAGGGATTGATTAAAACTAAAGGGGAGGTAGCTCATTTTGGAGTGTCCGCCTCTTAACTTGTCTTAAACCAAGACAATACCGAAAAAATTTTGTGACACATTTACACTACAGTCTTTTRGCCAATCAAAGAAACCTTTAATTCTAGGCTTTACTCATCTTTAATGGTTCTTTTTGCTGTCCTTGCCTCTGTTTGGGACTTCGAAAGCCTAAGTTTGTTTTAATATGGTTACAAGAATTGTTTGGTTCAACTACTCTTTGCTGCAGCAGAAGGGTACTTATTAATGTGATTATACCAACTATAGTTTTCTCTACCCTCTGAAGTTCCCTCCACTCCTCTGGCAGGCTTTGCACCCCTAAACATTMCTACACTTTTATGCTATGTTCCAGGGTATACAATGTGGATACTCCTTGTCCTCTAAAATTCATTTGCTGAGCTGTTATACCACTGCATGTTATTCCAGGCACAGAACTACAGAAAAAGATAAAGGAAGGAAAAAAAGGAAGAAAGGAAGAAAGGAAGAAAGGAAGAAAGGAAGAAAGGAAGAAAGGAAGAAAGGAAGAAAGGAAGAGTATTAACATTGAGATCTCACAGTCACCAGAAGCTCCCCAGAGGAGATTAAGAAATTTGCTTGGCTATGATTCAAAAGGAAATTAAAATAATTGTTTTCAAATATTTATATTCTCTATCAAATGATGGAAATTGTGAACAGCTGATTGTTTTCTTTGGCATATCAGAAAAAACTTTTTTTTTGATAATAAAACAGAAAGGGGATCAGAATACATMATTTTAAACTCTTCAAGCAGATAATGAAATAATAAAAGTTAAATTAAAGTAGTACTCACTGGATTCCAAAATATTAGCGATAGAGGGATCTTCCCCTTTGAACCTGCAGACCATTTAAACCTATTTTATCATTAAACAAAGCCTTAAAGGTTTTGTCTCCTGTGTTTATAACAGACAAAAATATGTTACGTATTTATATATTATTGTGTGTTTGTGAACACTGTATAACTCTCTCTAGATAGAATATAACTGGTGATAATATCGTAGAAACCTTAACATATTTGACAGCACTTCCTTCCTATATATTCACATTCACACTTAAAACCAGTGCTGGGAATAACTCTGACAGCACATTGCAAATACCTTACCCTGCAATTTTAACACAGAGCTGGCTGCTAATAGCTACAGTTCTGTYTCCATTTGTGTTCTTCTTGACCTCTTTCTGTGAAGCAGGAAATGAGGGAAGAAAAAAAAAAAAAGGATATGCAGTCTGGGTTCAAAGWCTGTGGCAATCCAGGACAATTCTAGCAACAATTGTTACTGTGCAGAAGACTGTTAGAAACTTTTTTGAACGGAGTGTACAAATGGCTGCCTTGGAGGGAATTTATGAGACAGTCGTGTCAATTTCTGTAGAATCCTCCTGAGTTCCTGATCATCTATGGWAAGGAAGAAGGTTATTAAGGTAATAGATACACAAGGACCTTATTGAATATTTTCTCTGTAGTCAGACTTCCTACATAAAGTTTTATGATCCAGCTGTCACACACAGAGGCACACTAGTGCCTCTCTAGATCATTATTCCAAATACAATTCATCCTATATAACTGTTTCTGTGAAAACTTCCACTTACAGTACAGGCCTGCCTGCTCAGTGGGATCTTGACTTCTCTTGAGAAGTCTTGTTGCACAGGTGACGTGAGGTCTGCATGGGGATRATTCCTGAAGACAACCAGCCTTTAGGAGAATTCAAGAACCAGTTTTGAGAAAGAAGATGACACTGCTCTTTTTCCTTGTTAAAAGAGCAGGGAATGAAAGTGCAGAAACAGTACTACCCTCAAAACAGATTGAATAAAGAACTGGGCATAATCAAAAGGCAAAATTTATGCTCTGAAAATTTGAGGACACCTATAGCTTTGACAAATAATAATTGTGTTGGAAGACTGAGTTTCTGCCAGGTCTGAAAATAAGTGGAAGAGTTTTCAAAAGGACCAAAGGCCAATAGGAATGCTACACATGAACATTAGCTATTAACAGCATTTCAGAGGGAAGAATGGACTATCACGAGTTCCAGAATCAGAGTGGTTGATGTTGGAAAGGACCTCTGGAGATAATAATTTCCAAACCCCTGAGGCAGAGCCACTCACAGCTAGTTGCCCAGGACCATTTCTATACAGTTTTTGGATATCTCCAAGAATGGAGACTCCACAATCTCCCTGGGCAACCTGCACTAGTGTTCAGTCACCCTCGAAGTGAAAAAGCATTTCCTAATAGTCAGAGGGAACCTCTTCTGTTTCAGTTTATTCCCATTACCAGTGGTCCTGTCATTAACCACCAGAGACTGGCTCTATCTTTGGGATCAGTACGGTTTAATACCTTCATCAACAGCATCAACACTGGGATCTATGCATGCTCAGCAARTTTGCAARTGACATCAACCTGATTTATGTCATTGACATATCTGAGGGAAAGAATGCCATCCAGGTGCATCTGGATAAGCTTGAGGACTTGGCCTTTGTGAACCTCAGGAGGCTCAACAACACCAAGTGCAAGGTCCTGCACCTGGGTTTGGCARCCCCTTGTATCAATAGAGTCCAGAGGATGAAGGGATTCAGAGCAGTCCTGTGGAGAAAGACTTGAGGCTACTTGTGGATGAAAAGCTGGATATAAGCCAGCAATGTGTTCTTKCATCTCAAAAAGCCAACTGTATTGTGGACTGCAGCAAAAGAAGCCTGGACAAGATGTCAGGGGAGGTGATTCTCCCCCTCCATTCCTCTCATGAGACCCACCTAGAATATTGCATCCAGCTCTGGAGCCTTCAGTACAAGCAAGACATSGACCAATTGGAGYAGGTCCAGAGGAGAGACACAAAAATAATCAGAGTGATGGAAAATATCTCCTATGAAGAAAGACTGAGTTGGGATTGTTATTTACTGGGTCCAGGAGAAGAGAAATCTCTGGGAAGGCCTTGATGTGGCCTTTCAGTTTTTGAAGGGGGCTTATAAGAAAGAGTGGAACAGATTTTTAATGGTACCTMTAGTGATAAGACAAAGGATAATGGTTTTAAATTAAAAAGGAGTAGACATGGKGATGAATGTCTTAACAATGAGGGTGGTGAGTTACCAAAAGAGGCTGACAAGAGAGACAGTAGATGTCCCATCCCTGGAAACACTGAAGGTTGGATGGGGCTCTGAGCAACCTGGCCTAGTTGAAGATGTCCCTGCTCATTACAGGGGAGTTGGACTAGATGACCTTTAAAATCCCTTCCAACCAAAACTATTCTATGATTTCATGATCTTCTTTGCAACCTCCCTTCAGGTATTTATACACATTCATTGATGACATCTCCCTGAGCCTTTCCTTTTCTAGCCTGAAGAGTTTCAGCTCCTTCAGCCTCTCCTCACTTTCTTCATAATCTTTGTGACCCGTTGCTGGACTCTCTCTGGTGTGTCTGTGTCTGCCTTGTACTGAGGAGCTCAGACCTGGATACAGTACTCCAGGCATGGTCTCAGCTATCTGCTTCATAAACATAAGATAACTCAGGAAAAAGTTTTGTTTATAACAAAGTTTTAGGTCTAGATACATATAAAAAAAAAATAAAGAAAAGGTAAAATGAAAAGAAGACTTGGATTGTTGCAACTCTTTTGGTGATACATAACATCTCTGGAAAAAATCATTTGCAGTCCATTCAGTATGTCTGGTGTTAAACTTCAGAAAGAATGGTATCTGCTGAGAAAAATATTACTAATTAATGGGCGAAGAAGCAAGRAAAAAGAAAAAGGAATTAATTTGGCATGGGAACTTAAAAATGTGAAAGAAATCACAGAGAAACCTTCCTAAGCAGCTGCATGCTCCTCAGCTGTTAAAAGTTGAGTACCACTTCCCTAAATGAAATCCAAGAATTATCTCCTTTGAATGGCCTCACTTATCATCAATTTCAGTTAGTAGAAAAAGTCTGTAACCTCATCAAAATGTGATACTCTTATTAATGGACAAATACAGTACTCCAAATGATTGATTTTTCAAATATCCTCTACTCTTCTCAAAGGCAGACCAGTAATATGATATTCACAGATGCAGRCCAGCTGATTAGTTTATGGGCCTATTAGTTAGAAGTGAGATTAAATTATTRTTTTCAAAGAATTGCTCTTGCCACTAAGTGGTATGTCTTGTAAAATAGCTTATTGAATACTGCACTGATTTGTGGATTCTACTGGAAAAGCTAAGAGGAATGCTCTGCATTTAAGTCATTTTACAAAGAACTTTTATTGGGAAACAAGTAAATTATTAACACTAAATTCAGAGTTTCTCATGTAGGCAAACTTGCATTACAACACTCAGGAGTTTTGTCTACCCCCACCCCCAACTGGTGAGGATTGTGACCTTATTTCTCTTTTCTTTCCACACAATACATGTGTGACAATATTCCCACTGAATTCAGAAAACATTTTATTTCTACTTAAGAAAAGAAAAAAATCTGAACAAAAAAATCAGACAGGATGTGCTTGAAGTCTGGAGCAGCTGAGCTACATGATCCAAAGCTGTCATTTCCTACACTTCTGCCATTCACATTTCAAGTGATCTGTATGCTGAGGCAACTGTTCTAAGCAAATGATATTGATTCAGCTTTAAGGATGACATGAAAACATCCAGATGGCATGCATGCTTTACATTATAAACAYTGGATAATTTATAACTTAAATATTCAGAAAGGTGGTCACAGTATCTACTATGTCAGTAAATTGTAAAAAATAGACTGGCAATGGGTATTCAAAACAGWCATGTTCCTTCCTTGTTTGAGAGACAGGGGGTGTACCATAGTCTATAATTAAGATTTGAAATCTGTTCGGGTTCAGCTGAAATAATTATTGCCCCTTTCTCAATCTAATGTTATTGAAATTAAATAAGAAGGAATTGGGAGGGGATTTTTTAATCAGCTGTCATACACATCTCCTGAACAAAGATCCTATGTAATGAGTGAACTGAAAGTAATTTAGAAAGAAATTCTCTGAGGAGGAATTCTTTTGTCACCTACAATTYATGTTAGTAAAAGGGATATATTATCTTGTGCTACCTACCCATCCAGTAATTRCATTCAAAGGACACTGAAGACTTGTCATTCTGTGCAAAAGTCAAAACTTTTAAGTTAATTCAGTTGCAAAACCTGACATTTTGGAGAAGGTGGAGGAAACATCCTGAAAATAAATAGTTCATAAAAAAACTGATGCTTAAGAATAATCTTCTGTAGTAGGAAAACAACAATGGATGGTAACAACTAAGGAAAAATAAGTCATCAACCACAAATCTTGAGGTGTGAGAACCGCAAACAAATAAAAAAAGCTGAATGTGTCTCAATGTATATTTAATGTATATTAAATAGTGATAGTGATATTTTAATGTCAAAATTTGGTTATTGGATACTGCAGTTAGTTACAGTATTACCCATGCCTTTTTTTAAGCTGAATATCTTCTTAAGGTGAGTTTATTTAGACTTAAATGGGACACTTACAAATATTCTTCTGCAAATTCTATTTTATGTAATTGTCMTTAAAATGATTAAGAGCTTTTTATTTCCAGAGATTACTTAGTAATTAAAGATTACTTTCAATGCAAAAATAATGATATATTGCAGTGGACAGACTTTTATAGTTCAATTTTCCATCAGTTTTGTAAAATGGAACAATTTCCTCTTTTTGAAAAACATTTGACTAAGGAGATTACTGTAACTACTTTTAAGTGCATAGCTGATGTTCAAATAAATTATTTCCTCAACCAGTCAATGCATTTTTAAGCAATATTTTTTATACACAGCATTAGGAAGACAGTTTAAGAAATTTTACTCATTTTGGATAAGCAGATTAATAGAATAAAATTTGATGGGATCTTTTGTGTATATATGGAACATAATCCAAAAGGGTGTTCTGTCATAAGAGTTCTTACCTTTCTTGGTTCAATGTTCGAAAAATACTATGATGACAAACACTTGAGAGCAGAAGGATAAAATCATAGAAYTGTAAAGCTGGAAAAACCTTACTAGTACACTAAGATCATTGAGTCCAGCCTTTAGCCTCCCACTGCCATMTTTACCACTAAACCACGTCCCCAAGTGACAACAGAACTAAACAGTAACTCTCACAACTTGAAACCCTCCATCCTCTCTTCCCAACCCCCCCAAAATATACATATATGCTAAATCTGGGTAACAAACTTTGGAGCTACTGGGTCATTGATGACTGAATTTGAAGAGTCACTTAAAGTTGAAAAAAACTGAGCATTCAAACAAGACATGGGAACATATTGCAGCGATGATCTTGTTTGCCCCTTCAACACAGGGAGAGAATCCTTCATTGATCGTGTGGGTAGCAGTACAAATCTACCTTCTTCTTGGCCTCAGTCTAATTTTATGCAATTAAACCAGATATTGGATAACTGTTCTTTGAATTTTATCCTCTTCTTCTCTATGTCCATCACAATAATTTGTTAAATCTGGCCAAAGAATGTAGATTACAAGAGTGTTTATAGAATCAAGGACAATTAGGKTGTTTCTTGGCTTCTCCTTGAAGTAACATTAGCTGATAAAAATGAGTTGTTTTTAAAAAAAATCATAATTTTTGCATTTTCTTATTAACACCACTGGAATTTTCCTGCTCTGGGGATTGAAAGCCGCATTACATTAAGTGTTCAGATCAAAGTGTTTTACCAGGAGAAACAGATTTTCTTACCTGTGGCTATAATCCATGGATTTACCTATTATAAAACTGTAATTAAGGATTATAAATGCATCAACATTCTTCAGCTGAAGAATGAAGGAATCTCATGGGTGGAAGCCAACTTTTTTTTAACTCAGGAGAAGTAAATCACAGTAGTATTCCATAAAAACAGTATCTTCTATTTAGAAGAATTAATGAATACTACTTTTTACTGCATTAGAAAAAAAGGTATATCATAGTAAAAAATTAAGAAAAGGAAATAAATCCAAATTAAATAAATTAAGTATCTGGAAGCATCGAGTAGTAATAATATATTCACTGTAAAGATAACAATAATGAATTTTATTGGATACCTTTGTGTTGCAATATTACCATGTAAACTCTGTAGTGGAATTATATAGTACATGCAATTACCATTTTAGATAAGTCTTGATATACTGGCAGTAAAAATAYGAGATACTGATGCTAGCTGCAGTATTTCATTTTCAGTTTAATTATGCAGTAACTACTCTGAGCAGTAATCTGGAGTTCCCAAGTCTTTCAGTGTTTCAATATTTTGTCCTTTTTTGTGATTTAACACCTCAGCTATCCCATGTGATAGGAAACTCTTCTTTTAAAAAAATGTACTAAAACAACGTTCTGGATCAAAATGAAAAAAATAAATACTATTTCTAAGAAAGTGGGTTTTTGTTATTATGATGACTTACATAGATTCTTCCTGCCTTTTACTCTCAAGACTGAGTTTTGATAGAAATCTTGCAGCAGCCTTTGTCTTTTCCACTCAGCAATCCTCATTTCCTTACTCCTACAAGGAGTAAGACTTTCTCATTAGATTCACCAGTCTCTCAACCTAATTATGAAACAGTTCAGCTGAAACTCCTGAATCTGCTAATTTCAGATGGAATTGATTTTTATTATATATTAAAATTATATTTTGCTAGTTCTTTTTGAAAGTCATAAATCAAGGTTATCTCAACAACTCATTTTATGGTATGAATCTAAGAATTATATTTGAAATTCAATATTAGACTACARAGAATGGGCAATAGTTCTAATTGTGTTATAATTATATAACATATAAAACATACATAGAAAATGTATATATTAACATTTTCTAATTGGATTACAAGATTTGAATTATTTATTGACCATACTAAGACAGCCTATTACAAAGTACATTAGTACCAGAAGCAACCTCAGCATGACAGTCTCTACTGAAGTAAAGAAAAGGTGGGTAAATGAAAAAAAAAAGTTTTAAAAATAAACAGGGTGAGAATTCTGGAGCTTTTTCTTTGTCTTTTCTTGTTCTTATTTCTGCAAAGAGGAACAAGTCTTTCATTTAGCTCAAAACAACAACAACAACAAAAAAATCCCTTTTATTGCCCTATTTGTGGTAATTATACAGATTTTATTTAGACCAATTTTAACTGGCATAACTCAGAATTAAAGGAACACCTGTGAAGCTTGAACATCATTTGATCATGACAATAGCCATAGATTTAAATAGTCATGTTTTCTTTATTTCTGTCAGAATCACACAGGGAGAATAATGATAACTTTCCTACTTGTGTTACAGAAATGTTGACCATGTCCAGCAAGTGCTTTTTACAGCATCTTTAAATATAGGGCTTTGATACAAGGCAGGAAGAGATTCTGTCCAATTCAATCTGGCTATATGAAACACATAGCATTTTACACAAGCAATTCCAGAACMCATATTAATTACAACACGGAGTAAATTCCTTCCAGAAGTGTTATTTTTGTCTTGAGAGAAGAAGAAATTTATTTATTGTTCTTACTGTTCGTACCWCAAAAATCTGACTTCAGAGGACAGTAGGATAAACACAGTGGTTTTGATAATAACTTTGAGAACAAAATTATGTGGGGTCAGATCTACTCTGAGCATTTCAGTATTCACCAATGCAAAACTTACATATAGATGAAAATAACAGTGTTGCATTCCACTTCAGTCAGCAGTCTAAACAGCAGGATTTGCACTTTTATGCCAGCAGTGAATGTCTTTGAGTTTCATTARCTTCCCATGAGCTTCTGTGTAGAATTAATGGATTAGGAATTCATCTTCAAAGCCTGGACTGTTGGGTATAGGCTGTTTCTTTCCTTGTACCATATTGCCTGAGCTGTGATAACCAGAAATTCCTGACCTACAGCTTCCTCCATGTAATCAGCTGTCAGGCTACTTGATTTAGAAGTACTGGATTCAGGATTATTTTTGTTGATGTTGTTTTGTTGTCCTTGGTCTGCTGTGTAGCTCGTATCTGTAAATCTCATGGTCTCATTATAAACCCCATCTTTTCCTCTTCAGCTTTAGTGAGGCTGGATGAAATACTTAACATGATTGCTCTCTTCTGGTGAGCATACATTTAGAGAGGCAGGTTAATCCAGTGTGTGGCAAATGTGTGGGTAATCTCATTTATGTCAGGGGTATAAGGGATTAGAATCCTTTTGGATTGTATTATTTTAATTAAAAAGAAATAAGYAGCCATATATCATGTTAGATGAAGCCTAAAAATTCTGTTAGCAAGTGCCAACCAGCCAAGATATTGTTACGCARAAGATGAAATGTAGTGGTTTCAATRATGTTTTCTACATACATAGTGGGATGATCTAAATATTGGTGAATTTTTTTAAGTGCATTTATTTTTCAAWTAATAATAATAAAAATTTAAAAATTCTAATAAATAACTTTTTTATGATAACTAGAGATGCARTTCATAGTTTTCATTCTTCGAGAGCATTGTGTAATGAAGAATCAAACATATGCCTTTATATTGTTGGAATATTGAAAACCAAATTATGAACATCATTAAAATTAAAGTTGCAGCTCTAATGGACTGCTAACAGTTTTCATTGCATTTATCTGAATTAAAATAATTATAAACAATAATAAACTTTCTGGTGAGTCTAATCTATTATCACAAGTATGGAATAGGTGATTGCACACTTACCTGAAAAAATATTAAATTTGAATAGATTGCATTAGAATAGAATAGAATAGAATAGAATAGAATAGAATAGAATAGAATAGAATAGAATAGAATAGAATAGAATAGAATAGAATAGAATAGAATAGACTATTTCAGTTGAAAAGAACCTACAATGGTCATCTGGTCCAACCACTGAACGCTTCAGAGGTAACCAGAATTTAGAGCATATTATTAAGGGCATTGTCCAAATGTCTCTTAAACAATGACAGGTTTGCAGCATCTAYGCCCCTTTAGGAAGCCTGTTGCAGGGTTTGGCCGCCCTCTTGATAAAGAAATGCTTTTAATATCCAGCYTGAACCTTCCCTGGTGCAGCTTTGAGCCATTCCTACACTGGATTCCAGGGAGAAGAGATCAGCACCCGCAATTCCACTTTTTCTCCAAAGTAGACAAAGCCAGAGTTTGCAGATGCTCCTCACTGGACATGTCTTCCTGCCCTTTCACCAGTTTTCTTGTCCTGCTCTGAACATATTCAGAGCATGAAATTCAGAGCATTTAACATGGCAACCAGAGGAGTTCTATTTGTGTGGTTTACTGTTTAAGTACAGTTTAAGTGGTTTCATGAATATGTTTAAAATCATTGCTCAAATAATTTTCTTGCTAGTAGCACCTAAGCATATTTAGCAGATCAGATAAACCAAAAAAAATGTATGGGGCRTGCTGCCTCATTTTTGGGCAAAAACCTTGTTCCAAACTACATTCTTGTTGGTCYTTAAATGAAAAAGGTCTACCAGAGCAGGAAATTATCTTCAGCTAATCAGGATTTAGTGCAATGCTTTCTTCCTCATTTAGTAAGGAAGCTAAAACTTTTTTCCTCCCTAAATTCAATTCTAATGTAAAGTGTCATGTAAGCTTTTAACTTGTAAAATCCACCTTCATTGCTTTTCACGAAGCTTGCTTTCCCCTCTATAGACAATATAATTTAAAAAAACTGAGATGAGAAAACTATGGATTTCTCTAGCCCTTTCATTTCCTGTTTGAATTTTCTATTATATGTTAGCTTTTAAAAAAATGAACAAGATCTAGGCATTGATCTATTCTAGACTTTTTCCTTTTGAAAATAAGGCTATTATTTTATGAACTTGAATTGGAGCAAAAAATTATTACCATTCTACTTCTTTACTCAGACATTGAGATAAGAATTGAAATACCGATAGAACTTCTAAGAAAACCTGAGAATTTTCATTTGATTCCTCTGTCCTTGTGAAATTTTTTATTTAGAAGTCCCAATTATTTGGGATCCATTTATTTTGAGCCTCATAGGAAGAACATTATATACTCCCTCAGCTAGCTCAAATGCTGCAATTAGCAAAACAAATGGTTTCCTAAAGTCTGTTGATATCACTGCTGTGCTTGTCCTCATTTATAATTGGTTTCATGGTTCAGTTCGGAAATACTTTTCTTTGATGTTTTCACAAGTGGGAAAAAATTATGTACGTTTTTGTGCCTATCTCAACAGAAGGTAAACAATTTTAATAGCCTGTGGGATTGCTAATTAGAGCTAATTGCACCTTGATTGACCTATCTTGACAGTAAGCACCTTACAATACTTGATTTCTTCACAAAGTGAGGATTTGTTTGCATGAGAAAGTTGTACATGCACAACCTTAGAGGTAGAGTTTGGCTCTGCTGTGATCATCTGAATTTGTTAATTTATATTTCATGACTTCTAATCAACTTGTGGCAAAAACTCCAGCTTGTCATTTGTACACTGCAACATGTGCTTTCTTATTCTGTCGCTGTCTACAAAAGCAGAAACTAGCACAGACAAAATCTATAGTGAATAAAGGTCTGAATGGCATGGATAAACTGTTCTCTGTACAAACACCAAGGAAAAAAAAAAAAAAAAGAGAGAGAAGGGAACTATGAAGTCCCAAAATTTTAATGGTAATATAGGTGTTCCACACAAATAACTAAGATGTAATGATGGACTTTGGATTTCTAAAATTGCCTTTTTGAGAAAAAGTGTGGTGGGCCTGCCTACTGCATGCTAATATATGAAGAAATTATATATTTACCGAGCTTTTGACTACTTTTGGTTGATAAAAGGTATTCAGAATTTAGAAAATTATGTGTCTCCTGCATGCAAGAAATAATCAGAGCTCACCTCTGTGTGAGGTCAGTTGTATCCTGAGTCTCCCAGGAAATGCTTACAGGCCTTGGATGTGTTCATCTTTATGTAATTCAATGTAGAGGATGAATTGCAGAAACAAGAGCTTTGAAGTAATTTTGATGCAAATTATAAAAATATTACACTTTCTCAATATGGCCTCCTACCGAAATGTCTAAAACCAGAGTGAATTTTGTAAGGAGCTGTTACGAATGAGTGTTTGAGATCGCTTGAAAAGCCTGTTACTTTTTCATAACAAGCTTCTGACTGTGAGCTGTGGTATTCTTGTCTATTAGGTACAATTTTACAAGAATTCATTCTTGTGTGATGAATGAGTCAAATGTAGAACATTGTTCCAGTTTTTAGGCAGTCGTCAGTTTACAAAACAGAACAAAGAGCTTATTCACAGAGTTTATGTCTCACTGTGCTGCACAGTTCTSTTCTCTGGCCTGATGACTGGAAAAGAGAACTTGCATATGTCATTATTAGTAAATTTTTAAGTTAGCCCTTTGGAAATTTAATGCATAAGAAACATTCTTTTCCTGTCCTAGGAGAGAAAAACCTATGAAAATTTTTGCCATAGTGCTTCTGCTATAGCACTTTCACTAGAAAAATAAGCTAAAAATTATATGAGCCATTATCTGTTCTAGCAAATGACTACTCTGTAGCATAGAAGACACAAATAATGCTGTTTTGATGTTTTGAGGAGAAAGCAAAAATAAAAATACAGAACACAGCTGGACTATCCCAAAGCCCTAAGAAATTTTAATAATTGCTACATTATCCTAGTAGTCTTAGAGACATCTCTAGCTGTGCTATACCCCCATGTCAAAATTTAAGTGAGCTTGTATTTCCAAACTCTTTAAAAATTATAACAATGTCAATGGTAGATTGAAAAAAATTCTTATCACTGCATTGACCTGAAATGAGTGACTAATTAAAAAGGCTGAATTGTCTTAAGAGTGACCACTCATGGGCTGCTATTATRCAATATTATATTCTGAATCTTGAAAAATTATAATTTGGAATTCTCTTCCATGTTCAATTTTGTGTCAGCTGTTCTTGTGGCACTACAATTGGCATCAGCAATTCATGATTAAGAGAGAAGGAAGTACATGGAAGTAAATAAGAATTTTGTATTCAAAGACAAAGCAGTAATAGAATAGTCCCACTTATCTTGCATGTATTTCTAGATAGAATAGATAGATAGATAGATAGATAGATAGATAGATAGATAGATAGATAGATGATAGATAGATAGATAGATAGATAGATAGATAGATAGATAGATAGACAGAGGGTTTCAGGTTCTATACACCAAAACATTTCAAAAGTGTATTTAGAAAAGGCTATTGTGAGAATAAAGCATGTAGTAAGGTGCTACTTTTGAACTGCTTACAGAGTGGAGTATAGAAAACAGTCATAATGGGAGCATTTACATGTTTACTGTTTATTTGCATATGTGTATGTGTGAATAAAAGGTATACAAGAATTTGTATAGTGAAATGAATGCATAGTGCAGACAATATAACTAATATACTTATTTTCCTGTTATAAAATGAATAACATTAAAACTTTTATAGAAAGAATTGTTAAGACTTTTTAAGTAAACCTGAAAGTTAACTTCACCAAACTGTTTTTAAAAAGAATGTTCTGTCCTGTGGGTTTTGTGTGAAGATGCAGAAGAAATCTCAATTGATTTTTCTATTKCTTTTATTCCTGTTGCCTTGACATCCTTTATTAGTTGTTTGTGTATTATACATGCCTCCATGTTAGAGGAAGGGACATTCTGCGATGATTATTTTCTCTAAGTATTATTAAAAAAAAAAAAAAAAAGGAGAGGAAAAAGGAAAAGAAGACCACTTGCTTTTATTTCAAATAAAAAGGAAAATTGACAAAGGAGTCACAGCTCTGTTCTTGTGTTATGTCACTAGAACTTTTAAGGACAGCTCTTTGAAGAAGGGAGGGAAGGGGGAAGGAGGGAGGGAGGGAACATGAAGAGGATAATGAGAAATTCTATCACTAATCACAAAATAATTTTCTGTTACAAATTAATAAATGGGATTAAATCAAATTTAAAAATGAAAATAATTCTGGTTTATGTAAAAAACATAGAAGGTAATTRCCAAGATTACCCACTGGATTTTGTACATAATTCCTTCCCACGCTATTCTAGAAAAAATTACAATTTTTAAAAGGACAATAAATATTCCAAATGCATTATGAAAATAAACAGTCATAAACTGAAAGTTCAAAGATGATCAAATAGGCTCCAAGAATATCAGTCAGAATAATTAGTTAAATGCTAAAGGAAAAATATTTCTGGTATGACATAAACTGAAACTTGTTAAAATAGGTCAGGACTATATTGTTATATTTATGCCATACCTTTCTAGTTTCATGAGGACATCTGATTTTAAATGGGCTGTAGGAAATCAGTTCAGATGCCTTAATATTGGTATCTAATACATTTTAGGATAACCTGGGGTATCTTGATTACCATCTGCCCATTCAGAAATATTCAGGTTTACTGTAGGTTTTGGACAATATCTATAATATATCCTAGGACATGGCAAATGCAATTGGGCCCTATGTTTAGGCAATTAAACCCTAGATTTTGAAAAACACACATTTCCTTATGCACTTGAAGTTGGATTCAATCTCTCATCTCATTGATCTTAGCTAGATTTCTTCTTCCACRTTCTAGTCAGTAGGCAGAAGGACTTCCAAGCAATTGCTGAAAGAGGTGCATCCCTAAGAGATGTTCAATGGCAGATGAATGGCAGTCTCCACTGATTATACAGGTAACCTAAACAGCTGGCTCAGAATGGGAGTATGACTCAACTTGCACCTAATTTTAAATACCTACATGCACATGCAGCATTTTGAGTCTCATTTAGTCACTGGATTTCCAGTGTTTAGGGCTTCATTCAGTCGTTCAACCTTATATTTCTACTGTTTAGTTAGTAAATCTCAAGTATATGACTACGGAAGAGGTCTTTTGGACATGCTCTGGCATTTATTTCAGTCYTTTTCAAAAGTTTGATTAGTTAGGACATTTCACATGGGGAAGGCTGCTACCTATAAACAATGAATTGAGTCTACCTGAGGCTTTGGATTCTATAAAGCTACTCAGTTACTGTAAGTCTGTAATTTATTTGCCTAAGCTTACTCCCCCTTAAAAATTCTACACTATCTGAGACATCTGAATAGGACAGATGAGACACAAAGCAGATAGAAGAACTACATCCTTCTGACGTGACAGTGGAAGGCCACACAGGATATAGTAGGGCATCTCAATTTGCACTAGATATTTATCTTTAGGCAAAGGAATCCCATCCTAGATGACTGAATTTTGGCTAAAGTTAGCCCAAAGRCTTTAATTATTATGATTATGTACTCCCTATATGAATAGAATTGTCTTGGCTAAAATATCTGTAATAGACAAGCTAAGTGAAGTCAGCTGAGTCTCTGATAATAAATTAAATTTGTTCTAAGCAGATCATTGTCTCTTTTACCATGGATTGGTCTGCACACAAACTACTGAACTGTCTCCAGAGCAAAGGGTGTATATGAAGAATATCTGTATAGAATGGTCCTTACCTTATGATAAGTTTCATAAAATCATAGAAGATCTTAAATTGGAAGGACTATAAGGATCTTCTAGCCTAGCTCATCACAAGACTAACAAAAAATAAATCTTATGACTAACAGCATTGTCCTGATGCTCCTTGGGCTCTGATATTCTTGTTACCATGACAGACCTCTTCCCTGTTGTAGTGACTGACTACCCTCTTCAGGAGGAATCTTTTCATAATGTCAAATCTGGACTTCCTCTGTGACAGCTTCATTCCATTAATTTGTGTCCTATCACCAATGAGCAAAGAAAGTAGATCAGCACCTTACCCTCCACTGTCCTCCTTYAGGAAACTGTAGTCTGTGATGAGGTCAACCCTCAGCCGCCTCTTCCCGAAGCTGAACTGGCCAAGTGACATTACTTGCTGCTCATAATTCTTTCCCTCAAGGCCTTWCAACAACTTAATCATTTCCCTCTGGGCGTGCTCTAATACTTTGATGTCCTTCTTGTATTGTGGTGTCCAAAACTGCACACAAGACTTGAAGTGAGGCCACCCCAGTGCAGAGTAAATCAGCACAGTCACCTGCTTTGTCCAGCTTGTGATGCTGTGCCCGATGCACCCCAGGACATAGTTGGCCCTTGTCTTAGGAGACTAAGGTGACCCAAAATATGTATGTATTATATTCCATATTTTCTGTACATCATCTGCAACCTGTTGTACTGTCTCTCTAAGACTTGGCAACCCAGGAAACAGAACTGGAGTGTTTTACCCTGGCTCAAGGAAAAGGGGTGCCTGTGGTCCCCTTGGGGTCACCTCACGTGGTGATCACCCATGCAGTGCTCAGCAGGATTGTTTCTTCCCCCTGGCAACACAGCAGTGACTCAGAACTGCAGCACCAGCACCAACTGGGTTTATATAAACACTGTTGCTCACATCACATATTATCTGAATTTTTCATAGAGTGCTACCTTTGCCGGCCATAAGATAAAAAACTGTGAATCATTTCAATGCATGCATTATGAAAAACAATATATTAAATAACGCCATTTACAGAGTTGTGGAAACACTKAGAAGTGTAATGACTTCCAAATATTTTGTGCATATATAAACTAGTTCAGATTGCTTAATGTTTAGAATTTKCCAGGATCTAAGTCACATGAAAAACAATGATATAGGATTTAGATAAATCAAGCAAAATTGTACCAAGTCATAGGGAGGGAGSGGAGCACCCAGCACCTCAAAAATACCCACCAACAACTGTCAATCCCAACAACAAAAAAAMCCCAAGTATATTTTAGTATCTCCAAAAGCAYTGCTTTTGAGGCACTTCAGTGAATGGTATAGATAGAGGCTAAAACTTTCTCCAAATCAGGAATATTATCCTGAGCATGAAATACATGATGTGAGGAAGTAGCATGACATTTGCTACAGTTTGAGAGGATTAGTTAATAGAAATGTTTGTACTGAATTAGTGGATTAAGGACATTTTCTTTCTTGACACTAAATGCAAACTTAATTCAGTCTAATGATGGTCAGAGGCAGCTTCCTGATAGTCTCCTTTCTTTCAGTGAAAGGTCTTCATGATGTTCATCACTTAAATGTCCTCATATACATCTACCTGTACTGCATTGCAATGAAAATCACTAGAAGCTACATTGTGTTAAATAAAGTAAAAATATAGCAGGAAAAAACTATCCTGTGAGAATACTGCAAAAGAATTTTTACTTGTATGAATGACCAGCTCAGTGGAGAAGTATATTTGTAAGATCATTCATTACAGGAGTGTACCTGGCAAACTCACAACTTCATGAGAATATATGAGAGAAAGGACTGTCAAAATTTAAATCTTAAAAATATATTACCAAAAGAGTAAATAAATAAGATSTCTGTTTGTAGAATATTACAGTATGCTTCTTGCACTGTTAGACTGTATGCAAATTTATTTCCTGTATTGTCTAATTAGCCTTACTATTTTGGGCATGACTTTTGGGTAAATGTGCTAAAATATTAGGGGAAAGATTGATGGCTATTGTTTTTTATATGGTGTATATGATAAATCTTTATACCAAAAAGCAGACTGTAAAATTTATTGAAAAGAAAGCACTCCAGATTTAAAATGTAACCTTGTTTTCTGAAATTTAACAACTGAATTCTATTTTGATTCTACTTCATTAAATGAGCAACCATACTGATACCTTAAAGATCTAGAAATAAAACAACACACGTTCAAGACAATATTAGTATAGGAGGAAATATAAAAGCTGGTCTTCAATTGGAGGCCTCCAGGGGCAGATATGGAAAACTTCCCACCCCACATAGGGTCAATACAGTTTTACAAGTTTAGCAAATTAACATAACTGACAAGAATTTCCAATTAGAAGCACAAGTGAAAAGRTAATTCTTCCCTTGCTTCTTCCTCTTCTGGAACCCCCCCACCCTTCTTGCTACTAGCTATAATAGCCATACTTTCTTTATACTTCCTTTAYAATATTGAATACTTTCTTTATGAGAAAGTGTCTTGAGAAGTTTTTTTAACCTTAGTTCCCAGAGGCAGCAAGATAGGATAGCAGCCTTTTGGTATGTGTTTTGTCTTTCTGTCTATCAGGGTAAGAAAAATACTGGAGTTACCTAGGAACTATGTAACTACAACAATCCTTTACAGAGCTACAAATATATGTAGCAAAAATCATTTTGGCATCAATATTTGTAGCAGAGTACAGAAAAGCAGCTAGTTTGTACATACTATTTGATTCAATAAAGAGTAAAATCAGCCCCTAAAATAATTTTCTGGAAGATGGTTTGATAACCTTATATGGCTGTCCTGGATTATAGAGTATATTCAATTTCATCTGCTGAAAAACAGTTGGGGGCGGGTGCCTTTTGATAATGGCCCAACGGTTAATACCAGGTAGGACATTGTTCTTATCTTTTTCCATGATGGGCCATTAACACTCTTCCCAACACTTACCCACATTCTATCATACCTATTGTGAGATGCTGCACCCAGTGGGAGGAGCCAGCCATTCTTACCTGGATAAAGCTGGAACTC